>AYEL01079574.1:0-67366 GCA_000484575.1 Olivierus martensii | reverse complement strand
TAAAAAATAAACATAATTATATTTCTATCAATTTTAATTTGAATTATTATTAAAATTAATAAATATATTAATTTTTCTCATTTCACTTCTTTACATAAATGAATACTAATTATTTATATACAGAAAAATATAAAAAATAAATATTATGAGTAAACTGAAAACAGATTTAAGAAACCAAAATTAGAAAGTTTTGTGTATTTCTAAAAGTTTACAAAGACAAGAATTCATATGAATAATAGTGATTAATTTATTAAAAATTTAGACCAAGAAAATCAGCATTATATTGTTTGAACTATGATAATCACAACAATATTATTATTGTCTGCATTGTTTCAACAACTTTAAATAGCACTGGAGGTCTCCAACTTATGACGAGGTGACATTCAAAAAGTTTGCCTTGTAGTTCAAATCAATCATAACTTGGAACATGATTTTCCATGGGTACAATGTTATAAATGGAGGTTATATTCCCAAACCACCAGAACTCAGAATATGCAATATGCTTTTAAAAAGTAATAACATACAATAATATTGAATAAATGCTGAAAATTTAAAACGAGAAAATTGTGTATTTTGTGCCTGCCAGAACTTTATATGGACAAAATTAAAGAAAACACAATGTAAAAACCAAGATGGAACATTTAAGTTATTTTTCTGTGTCCATGTTTCTAATGTTGGCCACATTTACCACCTTGAAGGATCTAGGTTCAACTCATATATCATTTTTCAGCAAGGGTCCAAGATCAACCAGATTTGTTGTACCCCATCCTTCAGCCTTCTGGTTGATCTCGTTATAAATGTTGAACAGTCTGTACGGATTCTAAAAGTGACTGCTGTCAAAAAAATTTATTAGCAGCTTAATTTAAATTAGCCTAATAAAATTTTCTGGTAAATATAAGCAATTATTTTTAACACCACTTCAGCTTAATTTAAATTAGCCTAATAAAATTTTCTGGTAAATATAAGCAATTATTTTTAAATAATTTTTCAATCATTGGCTGACTATTTAATAATAGTATCCATTCCAGATCCAACTATAAACTGCCAACATCTGCAGTAGATCCACTAGGACTTTACAGTAGATGAATTGATGTCCTGACTTGATCCATCAAAAATTTTTCAGAAACACAGAATCCAAATTCCACATATTTAAAGTGGTGTCAGATGGGTTGAATTTGGACATCCAAAAATTCTGGAGGATGAAATAAACAAATACAGCACTGTTTAGCAGTAGATTTGTTTATTTCATTTTAACCCAAAAGAAGCAGTTTAATACCCACTTAAATCAGGAGGATGAGATCTTAAATTAAATATGAATACTGTATGATGGAAATACAACATGCTTTCATCCTGGCACATCATGGTCTAGAGCAGTGCTATCCAATTATAATGAACCCGAGGACTATAGCCGTGTTTACTAGAGATATGGATGGCTACAGTTACAAAAAAGGGGAGGAGCTTTGGTACTTGATATGCTATTGTCTCAACAAACAGAACACACAAATATAACGAAAAAGGGGAGGGGCTTCGGTACTCGATACGCTATTGTCTCAACAAACGGAACGCATAAATATAACTTTTTTTGAAACCAATTTTATTTCCAGATTAACAAACCTTATTACAAAATTATATTTATCAGATTGCATCCAATAAAAATGTTAACAAAAAGTTATAAAATATAAACAGTAAAAAATATAAAAATAGTATGTATGTACCTATTTAATGTGATAAATGATGGCAGGCAGCAGCATTTACAAGAACTGGATATTTACATCCATTCCTGTTGTAACTATCCTCGGAATATGTAAAAGAGAAGAATCTCCAAGGCAGGTTCTGAATCGATTCTTAGCTATCTTCATGTTAGAAAATGCACTTTCACACAAATAAGTACTACCAAATGTTGATATTACTTTCTGACTAAAATCACAAGTTAGGAAAACATTCCTTAAACAAAGCAGTTTACCCATGTGATTTATTATAAAAAGAATTTTCCCACTGCAAGATAAAAAACTCACCCTGTATAAATTCAATTTCTAATAATCCATACTAGTCATTAAACCTCCCTGCATAAATTCCATAACAAACAAAAGTTGATTCATAAAAATTCATTCAACCATTCTATTTTATAAATGAACACGCGTGCCTGGATTTTCATATTTTATAATACTGTAGGCCTATATATACAGTGAGTGATCGGTTAACGAACAGTTCAGATAACGAACATTGTCTTGGAACGGATTATGTTCGTTAACCGATCACTCACTATATACAATATTATAAAATATGGTATACTGGTGGTAAGAAACACTCTGTATATACACAGGGTGTTTCTTATCACCAGTATCACCTCTTTTTTTCTCGGAAACGCGATGAGATAGGAAGTAGGGCGGAAAATTTTGATTATCAAATTATACCTGAAGAATCGAATAAGCCTGATAAAAATTTTGTAGGCCCATCGAAAGCAGTAGCACAAGGGGTCAACTTTAAAATCTCCAATGGAAAGATATGCCGATTTTGGCGTAATTGGATAAACCTGTAAAAAACAAACAACTTTTGTTTTGAAAATATTTTAATATCACCTACGGATTGTAAGATATCACGAAAAAAGATTCAAGCAATAAGAAGAAGAAGAATCCGACAGAGAGCAACTGTGTACTTGTGTGTACCCTGCCGAACACTACAGAACTAGCAAAGAGTAGTATTATATCAGATTAAATACTCGGTGGTAGAACGCAATTCACAGATGCGACAAGACTTTCACCAACACAGTTCGCACGGAGCCATACTCAAGAACTGGGGCTTCCTGACTTGTTTCAGCCCATTATGAGTGCATCATGGAGTGCACAAACGCTCTTTGTTAGATTCTTCCTCTTATTGCTTGAATAGCCCCATTGGCGGCCTCTTTTTTTGGTGATATCTCATAACCCGTAGGTGATATTAAAAAACTTTCAAAACAAAAGTTGTTCTTTTTACAGTTCTATCCAATTATGCCAAAATCGGCATATGTTTCCATTGGAGATTTCAAAGTTCCTTGTACTTTTACTTTTGATGGGCCTACAAAATTTTTATCATGTCCATTTGATTCTTCGGATATACTTCGGTAATCAAAATTTTTCGCCCTACTTCCTATCTCATCGCGTTTCCGAGAAAAAAGGGTTGCACTTGTGATAAGAAACACCCTGTATATATATAGATAGATAAATTGTATGAGAAATTTTTTTTAAATTTTTCTCTGGGTTTCAGTGCACACTTCTAATCATGCAATAACCACTTTTAGCGTAAGCGCCATAGGTTGGCCATCCCTGGGTTAGAGAATAAAAAATGAGATAATCATTTCATTAACAATTTTCATCTTTATTTTCATATCATCAATTAATTTATAAATACTGTTATGTAAACTAAATTAATCCATCTTTCATACATATAACTTTATAATTAAATTTATAATTAATTATAATCTAATGAAAGCGTTTAATGTACGATGTATGTTTACGATTTCGTTTTCTGTCATGGAGGAATCAGAACACTAAGCTTTCTGTAAGAAGATCGAAGTCTGTATTTCGATATAAATTATAAATTTCTTTGTAATTAATTTAATATTGCCATCATTTCATAAGTAAATTATTTAATATATATATAAGAGTTTTATGGTAAAATACGATTCAAAAATTATAAAATATGTGATCAAAATTTGAGAATCGGATTCCAAACTAAGTCATATTGAAAAAAATGACGTAAAAAGAATAATTATTTATATAATTATTAGCGATGATAAATCGAAATAGTGTAATTCAGAATATCTTATCGTAAATAATAAAAAAGCAATATTTTTCTAATGAAACGGAATTTTGATGATAATAATAATAATAATAATAATAATTTAATAGTAGTAAGCAAAGCAATATTTTTCTAATGAAACGGAATTTTGATGATAATAATAATAATAATAATAATTTAATAGTAGTAAGTAGCTTTATAAAAGTTTCATATTCTAAATAAAATACTAAACTTCAAATTAAAATTTATATAATAATTAAAGGAGAACGACTTTTAAAATCAATAAACTAAATTTAATTAATTGATTATAATCCGCCATTAACTGATAATGATTTAGAATAAATAATTTATTAATATATCTTTTAATAATATAAAGTGAAAGAATTGTTAAAAATAGAAATTTCGAACTGTAAATGTATTGAATTTATATATAGCATCGAATTGTGATGTTTTAAATGTAAATTCGTACAGGAAAGCTGGCTACATATTTTTCTCGCTGAACTTATTCGGGAAAGAGTGCTCCTTATTTTATGTAAAGATAGGCCTTAAGTTTATTTTTAAACTGTACAAAACCTGGAATGTTTTTATGATGAGTTCCTGAAAACATTTCCAAATTTAATACAGTCTGAAAAAAACTGTGAGGCCCTTCTTTACCACCAATCTCTTTTTTTGCCAGGAATAATCTGAGAAGTAAAGTTTTAATGTTTCATTTATACAAAACTAGGTAGAAACTTTATTATTATTTATGTATTCCTACAGTGCCTAGTAGAAGCTTTAAAATATATCTTATTTCTTGTCATATTTTTCCCATTTTTCATTTTTTTCTAAAATAAAAATTCAATATTTATTTTACAGAATGACAGAGAGAAATGTTACTGAATAAGCCACAAATTATATACTTTATTTAGCTTATGTATTTAATAATTTAAACGTTAGAACTCGATTAACTTACATATGAAAGTCAATTTTGTAATTTTACACCAACAGGAAACAAAATTTAATCGAAATTACCAATATAGAAACCTCATTAAATCAGAGATGACATAATTAGGTCGATCAAAAGGATTTAATACATAAAACTATATATTTTTTTCTGCTTTCCTTGATAGACGTTAATATTTATTGCGTCGCGGAAAGAGAACGGAGAATTTAATTTTTCACTATTTATCCTTTTAAATAATTCATCACAAATTTATTAGATATTTTTTCTGCTTTCAAAATTAGGTAATATCTATTAAATCTTATTAGGTGAAGAGTTAGTATGGGATTTAGGGAATTTTATCGAAAAGTTCATTCGATCGATGTCTGTCTTACTGACAATCGTATTTGTTTAGCAGTTTTTCTTCTTTATTCTTTAAGAGTGTAAATTCAATTTTAAATGGAAACTCGCACATCAATAAATACGCCACTTTTATTTATTTATAGTGTAATAATTTATTTATAGACGAAACGTTATTTAAGCATTACATAGTTTATTTTTATTACATTATTACCACAGAATCGTTGTATTTTGGACTAAAGTACAATAATAATTTTATAAAGGCAGGTACATTATTTCAGTTAGTTTCATTTATTTATAATAAAATTATTTATTTCTAATGATTTTACTGTAAGTGAATCGCATTACACAGAAATAACAACTTGCCATTAAAACTATAGTGCTAAAAAATACTGTAAGTGAATCGCATTACACAGAAATAACAACTTGCCATTAAAACTATAGTGCTAAACAATAAAAAAGTTAACTTCGCTGTTATTATTAAAAGGCATTTCGGCTCAAATTATAAATTTAATTATATTGTATTGTAGAATGAAAACAAGGCCCTACTCAGAGGTAGGCTCCTCTAGAAAAGGGATAGGGAGAATAGGAGGGAGTATAGTAGGAGAGTTGGTAGGGAGGAGTACAATAGGAGAGGAGGGGAGAGAGGAGGGAGTAAGTAGGAGAGAAGGAGAGGGAGGGAATACAATAAAAGAGGGGAGAGGGGTTATAGTAAGAGAGGAGGGAAGGAAGGGAATATAGTAGAAGAGAAGGGGAAGGAGGAAGTACAGTAGGAGAGTTGGGAGTGAGGAGTACAGTAGGACTTCGCTGTTATTATTATTATTATTATTATTATTATTATTCACCTCAAAAGGCATTTCGGCTCAAATTATAAATTAATGAAAACAAGGCCTACTCAGAGATTTAGCCTCTAGAAAAGGGATAGGGAGAATAGGAGGGAGTATAGTAGGAGAGTTGGGAGGGAGGAGTACAATAGGAGAGGAGGGGAGAGGGGAGGGAGTACAGTAGGAGAGAAGGAGAGGGAGGGAATACAATAGAAGAGAGGAGAGGGGTTATAGTAAGAGAGGAGGGAAGGGAGGGAATATAGTAGAAGAGAAGGGGAAGGAGGCAGTACAGTAGGAGAGTTGGGAGGAAGGAGTACAGTAGAAGAGGAGGAGGATGGGAGGAAGGATGAAAGAGGGCGAAATGAACAAGCAAGCAGAGGGCCACTTAAATGAATTCATTCCTTAAATCTTTGCTCTTGGCCAATTGGCCGTTTGTAAAACAGAAGCTGTTTTGGTCAACTCAATTGAATCAATCTTATGTTTATAAATTTAATTATATCATTTAACTTTAAATATTTTTAAATGATAAAATTAAATCCAATTGGCCGTTTGTAAAACAGAAGCTGTTTTGGTCAACTCAATTGAATCAATCTTATGCTTATAAATTTAATTATATCATTTAATTTTAAATATTTTTAAGTGATAAAATTAAATGTACAGTATGATAATTGTATAGCGAGCAAAGTGTTAAAATGCAGTCAGGCGGAGCAGCAGTTGTTTACGCAGTACACTGACAAACATACTGAAACCTGAAGCATACTACAGTATATAACTGCTACAAATGTGCCTAAAATAGATTTTACTCCCTATTGAAATAAAATAATTAATTAAATGTTTATTAATTTACTGCAAAAATTATATATTAATAATTATTATTTAACTGTTAATTTAGTATTATTTTAATGACAATTTGATATCATTATATTAATAATTATTCAGATTTCGATTTACCTGTTTGATTATTCATGATATAGCAAGTCTTATAAAAAATAACCGCAACTAGGTAATACTGTATTTTGAATTAACGACACTGATAAGCCTGGCTGTTTCATGAAAGTTTTACGTAATGACGAAGACATTTTAAGATAAACAGTAACTTAATTTCGTTGATAATTTATTAAAGATTGCAGCCTTAAATAGATTTATATGACAGGAAATAATTAAAATGAAAGTTATATCAGATTTAATGTAATAAGATTGAAATTATGGGATTCGTTGTGGTGAATATTAAATTATTTTAAGTAATCATAATTAAATAGATACAAAACCAAAATATTTTCAACTTCAAGCTTTAATAAATCTATTAATAGTTTAAAAGAACATAATAAGCCAATATAACAATAATTAAGCAAAACAAATAATAACATTGCATGATAATATATGGTATTTAAGTGATATTTAAATGATAGTCAGTACTTCGATATATATTTTTTTAAATTTAGGATTTCATATATACTATAAATTTTTAAAATTATTTGAGGATCCAATTTGACGAATTGCTAACAATTGACGAATATACATATTTCAATACAATATAATGTAATGTGTTATCTTTAAGCTGCAAAAAATTAAAGCACTATAAGCAAATTTCATTTTTTTATTGAAAACAATGAAATTCAATTCAAAGAAACTCAAGTCGTCATAGTTTAATTTTTATATGTGTAATTATAAATGTAATATCTTGTAGTCTATATATTTAAGGTACTCATTCCCATACAGTTTTCAAAGAGGTCGTTATTTGATAATTCATTAATTGTCGTTCCTGAAAGCTACGTGTGTAACTAAGAGCAAGCCTTCCAGCAAATAACTTGAAATTAATTATTGGAATCTTAGAATGGATTGAATATAACATTTTAACAATTCGATAAATGAAAAAAACTGAATATTTTGGCCTGCCAATAAAAAGTGAAATATGAATGAATAAAAGAGAAATGTGATGAGTCTGAATAAAGAGAAATGGTCTTTACTTAGTGAACTATCAGATAACGGTCTCTGGAAAACTGTGTGTAAATGAGTATACCTTTAGAGTTTTCCCTAGAAAAATCATCACAATTGATATCATAGTCTTTAAATTTAATAACAACGAAGTTGGAAATGTCTCTTATTTCTTCCTAATTTAACGATGTTTACTAGCAATTAACAGAAAGTCCGAATAAAGTAGAATGAACAGTTAGTTAGTAGGCAGATAGCATAAGTAGGTGTTATCTATTGAAACGAGGATAATTCGTTAAAATTGAGGGCCATCATGGAAATTGTTCATAAAAAACTTTAATTTAGTTTGTTCAGAAATATAACAAATTTTTTATAATAATATGAACTAAGATTTAAGTTAAAGTCTTCACTTTAAGTTAATTTTAATCATAGTTTCTGATATCACCCGATATTTTCATACATTCAGTCATTCTATTCTGGTCAGACTACACTTTTTAAATGCTTGTAATTAAAATAATTATAATAATATATTAGAATTATTATAATTATAATCCTTTCGTTAACGTACTTATTTTTAAAAATTTTTTATAATAATATGAACTAAGATTTAAGTTAAAGTCTTCACTTTAAGTTAATTTTAATCATAGTTTCTGATATCACCCGATATTTTCATACATTCAGTCATTCTATTCTGGTCAGACTACACTTTTTAAATGCTTGTAATTAAAATAATTATAATATATTAGCATTATTATAATTATAATCCTTTCGTTAACGTATTTATTTTTAAAATGCTGATGAACATTGTAAATAATTTCTCTTCTTTGGGATTGAATTGATTTTCCATGTCTTAAACTTGAATTATTCTCTATCATCTAAAACTTAATATAGCCGTTACGACATTGACAATACTATTCGATAAGTATTCACTTCTCATTGGTTGAAAACGAAGGGGGGGAAAAGTATACAGATTATAGTAATATGAAAAAATTATGCTAACAAACATGTTTGATCTTTCGAGCCTAAATAAACATCGAAAATAGTTACTATAATGTATATATTTATCTATAAAAAACATGGGTGGAAAAGTAACTAAAAATACCAATATAATAAAATACTGTATAATTAATTTAGAATTTTTAAAGATTAAAATAATCGAGTGTAGCAAATCCAACTTCCAAGATCAATTTAAGATTTTTCTTTATCATTACTATTTTAAATTATTCTGATCGAATAATTTATTATAGCTAGTTATAAAATAATAAATTTAGAAAGTTAAAAAAAATTACATAAAATGATTTTACTCATTAAATTCTTTTTGACCTTATCCATTCCTTAATGGAATAAGGGTACTATATATGAATTAGGTCTGTCCATCCGTAGCACGATAACACGACTGATTATTATTCTATTTAAATGAAGTTCACATATGTTATGGGGACTGATGGAGAACCAATCTTATTCAAAATGATCGATATAGATTTAATATTACGGACATACCAAGGCAAAAAATATTTACATATTTTGTGGCAATATATGGCGGATGTGAATAAAATTTATGTATTGTACATTATTGGGATCTTCTGGGAACAAAGCTTACTGCAAATGATCGATATTGAATCATATGTGACGACGTCTGCTGTCAAAACAATATCTCGTGTAAATATTATCACATTTGAATGATATTCGTGTATATTTGTAGAATGTATTGGGGATCGTCTATGCTAAAAATGATCAAAGGTTGATCTAGTATGTGAATTTCATTCAAATCTGGTAACACTGAATTATATTACTATCCCCATTTCAGAAAGATATATCGAAAGCATTTTCGAAATAATTTCAATTAAATAAAATTAATAAATACCAGACGAAAGTTTATAATAATGCACTTTCCCTATTTAACCTCTTTAAAATATAACAATAGACTACAAATAAAATATATATTTTTTCAATTAATCAATTTTGTATATTCTATTAAAAAGAATAAACAGTACATATTTTCTAATAATAACTAAATGTATTGAATACGATATTATTTTTACCTGATATGCATTAATACAGATGTTTTGAAAAAAAATTTGTCACAGATTCGTCTGCTGATATTTCAATAAGCTGCCATATTGTTTTTTTAAGTTGATAACGAGATTATTGTATTTTTAATAAATAAATTAATACTCGTCTAATATATTATTATAAATTATTGAATATATGACTAACTTGATTATTTTTAAATATAATTTCTACAATAAATATAAGATTATTTGAATGTAGATAGAGAAAAATTATGATTAATAAATTCATCAGCCTTTTAAAAAATTAACAATTGTAAATATATATAATTAACAATCCTAGAGATTATAAAGAATTAAATGACTTCTAAAAAATTAATTGTGCAAGCAGGTTAAGATATATCTTATGATGATGATTTATTAAACAATAAAATAATTATAAGATTATTCAATTCTTGCACATTACAAATTCAAAACTAAAATATTTAATATGTTATATAAAATATTTAACTGGTTTCAAAAAAGTTTAAATAAATTTAGTATTTTAAATGCTTTGTATTTAGTACAAAAATATCAAGGGATTGTGAAATTTGAATTTATTTTCATAAAATCTTGAATGTCATGTTTTTACTAGGAAGATTTGCTCCTGGACCCTTTTTTAGCATATAAGGCAAAAGTCAAATGCTAGCAAATAGTTTAGGGGCATTTATACATATGCAAAATGTATTTGAATATGAAATGTTTTCCAATATTGTTTTTCTCAATAACATTGTAGTATTGAAAAATTTTTTTTATATTTGAATACTCTGAAAATAGCTATTAAAAAGATAGATTAATCATGAAAAATATTTAAATAAAAGCCACAATATATCCAAAATGCAAGATGTTAATGTTAGATTAACTCACAAATATAATAATGAAATTTGTTAACAAAGCATTAAACTTGAAGAATAAATCATTATTTAAATTTAAAGTGCACAATTATTTATCCTACACTTAATTAAACAGAGAAACAAATCACAAATGTAGGTAATTAAATACTAATTTATTTGGAAAGTATTTTTGGCCATTCAATGGTCAGCTTCAGTCAAACATCTATCTATTCTATACATAAAACAGAATTTAAAGTTATAAATTACAAATTGTAGTTTATAAACCATTAACCAGTGAATACTGGCTATTTTTTTAAATTTAGCCTAATTAATATGCAAAAAAAATATGAAAATTAAAAATGTGAAATCTTAATTTTAGTCAAAATCTTTTAAAATTTTCAAGATTTATTGCATTTTTTACTCTCTAATAATGTAAGCAAATTTTTGGAATTTTTATTTTTTTGCAACTTTTTGTTATATATATGAGATTAGATTGCAGAGAAAAAACTATTTTTTTATATATACTTATATATATAAAATTTTAGTCATCTGACAAAATAACTGATATTCTTAGATATAAACATGTCTTCTGAACAAAATGGGGTATAAATGAAGAAATTCAGTCAATTTTCTGAAATTATTTGTAAAAAAAACCAAGAATTACATAATTTTTGCTGAATGAAGTTATATCTTATTAAAAAAAAATTAGTGAATTCATTTAAGTATTTTTCTTTTTTATTAATATTTCATATTTATTATCTTGTTCTTACTTTATTTACACAATTTTTAACAGTACTTTTTATAAATTTATTTATATCAAATCAATAACATATACAAAAATGGTCTCCTCTCATACATAAACATTTGTAATATATATTATGTTCCGCTGATTGGACTGCAGTGCAAAGTAGGCTTGGCTGCAATTTCCCCAGGAAGCAAGTTGCTGATGTAAAGCAACAAAAATGCCATACCCACTTAAATAGCTGCAGAGTTTTACATTTGATTTTTTGTGATTTTTCTCCTAAATTTTAGTGGAATTGAAACAAAAATATGAATTATTAAGAAATATTTTAATTATTTTAACAGAACCAAAATTTTACTATTATCTAAGATATTTTTAATTTTCATACGATGATATATAAAATGCTGAAAATTTTGAATTTTACTATTATCTAAGATATTTTTAATTTTCATACGATGATATATAAAATGCTGAAAAATTTGAATTATTATTTTATTTTTTTAATTTCAAAAATATCATTTATCAAATCCCTTAATCAGAATAACTTTGATATATTAAACCAGTGGTTCTCAACCTTTTTTCTGTTGAGAAAAACATTTTAATATTTTTAAATTTGATGGTACACCTAAATATTTTAAATAATAATTTAAATTTAACAACAAATTTTTATTAACAGATTATTGTATTTAATCTTATTTATTACATTCAGATTACTGACATACTCAAACACCTTGCTTGTACACAAGATCATTAAATGGTTGCTCTTATTAAGTTATAGCATAATCTGCAGATTGTCTTTTTTGAGAAAGTAAAATTTTAATTTAATTTTTATTCCTTAAATTTTAAATTATGAATAACAAAAAATTTTGACTGTCACAGAAATTCAAAGGTTAGATTTTTTTTAATGATAACCTATTTATAGGAATTGGTATAGTGGTTCAACTGCAAAAGGGATATCCAGCCAACCAATTTCACTATTAATATATATGATTCATACAATTACATATATATAATTGTTATATATACATACAAATTCATTCTTAATATTTTGCGGCCCACCTTCAAAGGTTTGTTGCACAGTGATTGAGAATCACTGTATTAGATTATAAAATTGACAAGATGCAATAAAAAAAAAATCCAAGTTCTATCTAACCCATTAAATATACAATTTGCTTTTATTGTTTGCTTACATGCAATTTAAAAAAATATATATTTTGGCAACTGAAAAAATTTAGGAACCACTATGAAAAGGACATATTTTCAATGAATACACACAAAAAATCAATTTGCAAAAGCTGGATTAATAAAATTAGGATTAAATTTTTTTAACTTTGTTTTTATTGTGTTTTGTTCCATATTCTTGATGTATATACACATCAATGGCAGCAAACAGGTTAATGTTATAAATGAAAGTTACATTCCCCAACCACAAGAAATGTTTCAGAATATTCAATATGTTTATAAAAAGTGGTAGTGTATAATATTGAATAGATACTGTTTATTTTTTAAAATAAGAAAATAATATGTATCTTGTTCTTATCAACATTTAATTTTTTTCTTTGTTTTTAAAATAAAGAAAAAAACCCATGTAAAAGTAAAGATGGAATGTTTATATTATTTTCTTGAGTCTAAATTTCTAGCATTAGCTAGATTGCCTCATAATAAAGCAATTGTTTACTATCTTTGAGAATTCAGCTTCAATTCTAAGATTCACATATCCAGTTTTTTCAGGAGCCAGGGGAAAGATGGGATTTAATGGGCCTGGCTAAGCCCATTGAATCTCATCCTTTAACTTTCCTGTTGATCCTGGCAGTTCAGACTAGGCCCATTCCTAGCTTGGATGGGCTCTAAAAGTGATGCTGCCAAAAGTATCTCATGTGATTCTGCAACTTAATTCAAACTAATCTAACCAAATTTCTAGCAAAAATAAGCAATTTATTTTTTTAATTACACTTCCCAATTATTGGCTTATTACTACCTAATGGAGTCTATTTTAGGCCCAACTATGAACTGCCTATATCTATTGTAGAATCAACAGAACTTTACTGTAAATGGATTGATGCCCAGACTGGATTCATCAAAAAATTTTTCAAGGCACAAAATTCAGATAAGTGAATTAATTTATTATATGCAGTTTCATTATAGACATTTCTGGAAATATTTTTGAATCAAAACAAAAATCATCTGACTTATAAAAAGCATTGAGATCAGCATGACCACTGTGTTTTTAATTTTATACTAAACAGTTAGGCATCTCAGTGCTCAATCACAGGCTGCCTATATCCATGATTAACAGTGAGCAATCAGGTGAAAGATGGAGTTGAATGGGTCTGGCCTGAACACCTAAAAATAATCTGGGGTTTGAGATCCAAAATAAATATGAATACTTCATTGTGGAAACATAGCACACTTTTGTTCTGATGACTCTTCAGCCATCTAGTCAATTAGGACCATTATTTCAAAATCGTTTATGGCAGTCATAAGTATGGATTTTCATTGTAAATAATCACCATTGTATAAATTGTTGTAATTCAGATTGTCATAAGTTAGGAACCCATGTATTCTTATGTAAACGTTATTTAAAATATAAATTGATAATTTTTTATGTCAATTTTATATATTAATTATTGTATTTGTTTATAAGAAACACTTTTTTTCCTTACAAATATCTTTAAAAAATCAACCTGTGTTTGTCTTTATAACCCAAAAGTTACTATACAGCACACATGAAAAACCAAAAAATGGCAAGGACAAAATGTATTTAATGAACTAGTTTATTGGAAAATGCCCAAAGGGGCAGAAAAAAAGGTGAATATACTCAAAGAAAGTCTCAAATATTAAAAAGAAGTGTACAAGCATCAAAAAAAGTATTCAAGCATTAACACGAAACGTACAAGACTTAAAATTAATTTTTAAAGCTGAAATATATTTTAACCTCTGAAGTTAGAAAAAAACTCTCTTCACCAAAAAAAGTATATTCTGCAGCATCACTTACAAAACTAAACTCCTTGCTGCTTACTAACTCTATAACATTTTACTTGCTCAGCTGCAGAATGTACTTTTTTTTTTGTGAAGAGATTTTTTTTTTCCAAGTTCAGAGGTTAAAGTATACTTTAGCTTTAAAAATTGATTTTACATCTTGTACATTTCGTATTGATGCTTATACACTTCTTTTTAATGTTTGAGACCTTTTTCTTTGAGTATATTCACCTTTTTTCTGCCCTTTTGGGGCATTTTCCAATAAACTAGTCCATTACTTTTTGTTAGGTCAAAATTTCTAATTGAATAAACTTTATAATATGTCGGATTACTGTACATATAAGCTAACTCGCTGGTTGTAGCAAATTCGTATTCACATGGCTGAAAACCTTTGATTACTTTAAAAATGAAAAAGAAATAAATTTGCCCTCAGATGGAGTTGAATTGCCTGCTGCCCTACTTCATGAGGTTTTAAAACCCTTGACTTTTTGAATAATTTTTTGGCTACTTTAACATTGAATAAAATCTATTCTAAAAAAATATTTCAAAATGGAAAAAAGATCCACCGAGATTTTCAGTCATACAACAGTGTCAGAAAATTTAAGCAATTTTACACAAAAAATGAAGCTTGTATAGGTTGTCTAATGTGAGAATTTGACATATATTTTTCATTACAGTACGACATAACTCGACGTGTTATACACCAAATTGTTTGGCTCATTAAGGCGAATCGACAAGTAGTATTAAATCCAAAAATCCCCAAAATGTGTTTATAGTTACAGTATACTTAGAGTATGACTTAGGTTGCGATATTATACATCACATCATTCGTCTCACTAAGACAAATCGACAGGTATCATCTATGTTGAAATTCAAGCAATATTGACCAATTTATTAAGTCCTGAATGTGCTGTTTATGAAAATTTTGCAGTTTTTGGCACTTTACCAAGCTCCACTGTGGTTTTGTGAAGCCAAATTTTTTTTGACATCCTAGACTCATCATAGTGGTCATTTAAAAAAAGTTCAAGTAAATCAGCCCAATAGTAACACTGTCTGCACCCCCTCTAATGTTAAATGAAGGTATCAAGTATATTATTGGTAGCATGGTAGCACTACTACTAATAATTTGTTAGTATATGGGTATTACAATGAATAGTCAGTTCACCTCTCAATAATTACTAGACTGTTGTAGTAGTAATTGTATTCCAGTTATATTTTTAAGTCGTGGTTGATGATTATGATCTTGTTGAAGATAAACATGATCATGTTTATAACGAATTTGAATAATAATAATAATAATAATAATAATAATAATAATAATCATATATTTTATTGACTTTTGGGTTTTATTTTCCATTATTAACAATTTTTTTCCTTAAAATTACTATTTCAAAATTAGGGTGTCTTTTATGCCAAAGTATCTTGTATGTTAATAGAATTCCTTCTCGCCCGTTCCCGGGAATTTTTTTTCATTTTCCCATTCCCGAATCCCAAGAAAAGTTTGTCAGGAAACGGGGAAAATCGGTTCCTAGAACCCAGTAATACCCACAATGGGAAATAAACATACTACTCACAATGTATCTTTTAAACGTATTTCCTATTTATTGCTATCTAAAGTTACATTGTGTTATATAGTTATACACCACTAGAAATACACGCATAACACCAGAATCAGATAACACATGACCAGCTAAGTTTAGCTCTTGTAAATGGAATATATTTGATTATAGAAAACCAAAAACAGTTTGTATTTTACACAGAAAAATATTTTCACAATCCAGGATTTGACTACAAAGTCACCATCAGGTGAATTAACTAAGGAAATCTAAGGTAACTTATATTAATATGATATTGTAGTCAAATCCTGGGTTGTGAAAATAAATACAGTATTTCTCTATGTAAACACAAACTGTTCCTGTTCTTCACGATGAATCGTTTCCATAAAGTGACAGCCCATACTACCAACCACATTCGACCAGCATATTTGCGCCTGACAATTGTGATGTTTGTTAATACATTGTCTAATATACTTAAAAAGTCACTGTATACTATAAGGTTTGGTTAAATAAAGTTTGCATTAATTATATTGTTTACATTTTGAGAGAACCTGAAATATAACAGAAATCTAATCAAAATAATATTGTAGTGACCCCTATTTAGCGCTCAGGGTAAGTGATGCATTAGTCATAAAATTCCAGTCGATTTCCATTTAGGAAATTTTATTCACTCATTTTTTTGCATCAACCTTTTACATATAGGAGTGTTTCAAAATCTCTGAAAGATTGCACTGAGGCTACAAACCCTGCTTGCCCACCTTCTCTGCGGCTTTTGTTAATATTTACTATTATAGCCATTATTACAAATGATCAATGAAATTAAATAAAAATAGATTATTTCGGGAATTCTCGGGAAATACGATTTCCCCCTAAAGCTCTAGCCAGGCTCAACCATATCTCTAATTCTTCATTGCTCAATTTATTTATCTGCATAATATTCTCGATTCCCAAAGGTTCCAAAATGTCTGAAATTTGGAAACACTACTTGTATGCTGACAAATATAGCAATTATATACATTATAAATTGTATTCTTTCAAATTGTGATTTCATATGTTTGCTGTAATGAAATCCTTTTAAATATAATTTTAAATTTCTTAATAATTTCATTGAATAAGATGGTTACCACTGAGATGGTTCTGGTTTAAAAGTATTTTGATTTATCTTTACATTGGTTCTTTAAAGCTGGATTTAGAATTCTATCTTCATCTACTGTGTATACAAACAAAAAAAATTTCTTATGGTATACCTAAAAACAGGGCTGGGGTGTCGGTGTCAGCAATAACTTTTTCATTGCTCATAATTTATTAGTTTTAAATATAAAAAATGTATTAAATAATTTTCTTTTTTTTTGTGAATAAATAATTTTTTCAGTAATAAGTATTGAATAAAAATGTCCTAAAAAATCATCTGTGCATGTTTACTGTCAATTGTCAGTATCAGTACATTTTCCTGCCGACACCCCAGCCCTGCCTAAAAAAACAGAAATTGATTTGTTTTCTAAGACTGACTGCAAACTAGTTGATGGCATTGACTGCAGTCTGATGTCAGATGCAGTTTCTCCAGTCACATGATCATTCGTGAAATCCTTGGAAAAGTTGTTAAATCGACATTACTTATGTTTTCACAGCAAATCAATATTTCTTAAACATTTGTTTACCCATTGAGTAATGGTGGTGATATACAGAGATGACATGCTAATGTATCTACATGCTACTTTAATTTAATCCAAAAAGATATGTACTGAATATTGATATCCAAATATGCATACTCAACTTTTCAAAGTTTTCATTGTACATGTCCCATTGCATCAAATATCTAATATATTTGATGATCAGGATATTGCTGACTCTACCTCTTTCTCATTGGAGATGTCTATGTCACTGTAATTATTAAAAATATTTTTAAAATTATTTAAAAAATTAATCTCAACTTATAACGAGATTTTATTAGTTATTTGTTTATGAACATAAAATAACCATAATTCAAATTTCACACAAATTTATTTTCATTCGAATTTTTACTATAATTTAAGCAAAAAAATGCTTCTAATCATTAAAACAGTCTATAACGCGATCGATATCACAAAAAGTTAAATTCAGGAAGTAATTATAATAAAATTTTCATCTGATATATATATTAAATAAGCTTTATATAAAACCTGAAAATGGATTTTCGAAACGATATTTTTATTTTATAAATATATCTACGAGTTATATAAATCTAAATATAACGTAGACTAGTCTTTCAGGATTATTTAAAATACTAAATCGTTCTTTAGAAGTGCGTATTTTTTGAATTAAGAACCAGTAAAGCGTTCTTATTTGGTCTTTAGTATGTTATCAAACAAAAACGACCGATCTTATCTGGTTTAGCGAGTAAAAAAAATCTCACGAGGCGACAAATCGTGACGTCATCATAAACAAAATTATCAAAAATCTCCAGCTTGTATGCCGTGTTACACGTTTCTAAAATTTAAAAACTGCTTTTTTCCACAATTAATTCGACAATTGAACTAAATCTGTAGAAAATTTTCTTTCTAGACGACCTAAAGATCGATGCTGGTATCAGCTAATATCGATTTCATAGTATACCGCCATCTGGTGTTCGATATTTAAAATTAATTTGAAACTTTAATTATGTTAATAAAATTTATTTTTATTGCACATATTAATAATATATAAATTATTTTTATATATTTACCAACCCGATAAAAAATATAAAACATTATCAATACTACTGTATGTATTAAAATGGTACACAATCATATACTGTACAATTTAACAGAATAAATATGAATAGTTAAAAAAAATATTAAATTATTCATTAAATAAATAAATTGTTAAATACATCACTTTTATATTTTTATCAAAAATCTGTGCAATGTTTATAATCAATCTCTTTTTAAATAAATATAGATTGCTGCATAATTTATCTGAATTAATTTTCATGAGATCTTTTCTGATTAAGCTCACGTCATTTGTATTAAACATTCATACAAATGACAGAAAAATACATTAATTTTAATAAGTGAATTTTTAACTGGAAATATTAATGAATGCTATACTTTGATATTTATTTTATGATTAGTCTTGTTTTCTCTACCTTTTAGTCTTGTCCCACGTGCAAGCGACGCGACGCTGCGCGATGCGATATTACGAGCGACAGAAAATAAAAAATTGACATAACCTCGACGCGTCCCTCGTGTATATCGTAACGCCGCGTAGCATCGCCTGCTGTAGCTGAAATACAAACTATAGTTTTCTGAAGTGACAGAGGCAAATTTATCATGGCTACTGAGTTCGGTTTTAATAAGGGAAATTTTATAAAGGCCTATATTATGAAACGTGAGAGAGAAAATTTACCATAATCAGCATTTAATAGAAAAATAATGGAATGATATTTCATTATAGACGCGCTTCTCGTAGGACAGACTGTCCTTATACCATAGCATTGCGAAGCATCGCGTTTGTAGTATCGCATAGTTGCGTCGCATCACTTGCACATGGGACACGGCCTTATAGAGGATTTTTAATCTATATGATTAAAAATTATGTTAGGTATTCTACAGAATGATATAGAAATTTTTATATTAAATTATCCGAGAAAATAGCTATATTTTGGCCAAAAATCGTTTGCAAAATGCAGACCGCTGCCAAAACCGTAATGATTAAAATACGGCTTAAATCCTCCATGAAAACCGCCAAAAGTTGCGTAATTTTTTAGTCCTGTTAGAGCCGCATAGTTCTTTAATCCTGGAAATGCTGCAAAATTCTTTAATCCAGTAAATGCTGCATAATTCTTTAATCCGGGAAAAGCGGCGAAGCTCTCAAATCCGGGAAGAGCGGAAAATTTCTTTAATCCGTACTGGTTTAATGCCAGCAATCCAAGTTTAGCTTTAGCCGCTTCTAATCCGTATTTAGCTAAAGGAGCATAACCGAGTGCTCCTATTTTACCCAGCCAATGAGGTTCAAAACCCGCACCGAAATACGGAGAACCATAAAAACGATGATGTTTAAATCCTGCCGGATAAGTACCGAATGACTTCTTATAACTTAATCCGAAAACTGGAGTCCTATAAATATAAATTATTAGATAAATATTAAAAAAAAAAGATAAAAGTTATTTTCACGTGTAGGTGCATCACTTACTTTTTTATCAACTTAAAGTTTTTTGATAATACTGGAAAAACTATGCCGTAAACATGGCTAACGACGAATGTTAACGTTCCAAAACACAAAAATACTGAAATTCCTTTCATGGTAGATGATGACTATGGCCTAAAATAAATATAAAATTATAATTAAAATTTTATTCTTCTACATCAATTTTAATATTTTAAGTAGGATAATTAATGATGACATCATTGAAAATATATATTTGATGGTATTCTGATTAAGAAAAATGAGCATTAAACGTATACTGTGTGTTAAATAATGGTATCAGATAACTTAATAGAGACATGGTGAAACTTGTTCTGAAAATAATGGTATCAGATAATAGACACATGGTAAAACTTGTTCTTATTGTTATTTACAGCTAGCCAGAACAAAAGAGCTGGCAGAAAAGTAAACTAAAGACATGTGGAATGTCTTTAGCCGACCACTCGCGATTGAAGTGAAATTTCTTGACACGATTAACCATATTTGGATTGTTACAGTTAGCCCCAGTCTATTATAATCTCTCCAGAGAGATATCTGTCCAAACAGAGTGGCAATAATTTAATCGTCACTCGCACCACCAATGATACGGCTCAAATTGGATTACATGACAGATGCCGCGAACTGTGACGTTATAATGGCATCCACTAGCTCTGGTTTATATACAGATAACAGGATATGACGTCATACCAAGAGAATTAAGTACAGTGTAGGCGCAATTAACACGAGGTGATGTCGAGTGTGTTATATATACAACACACTACAGCTTGGGACATTATGAAAAATTGATGGTGGTTACTATACTTAGATTGGCTTATATGTTATTCGAATAAACTAAGAAAACAAAGATAAATATCGCATTTATTCTATTTATTTTTCTTAATCCGATTTGATTTTATTTAACTTTTCTATAAAAAAAATTGTAAAATTTTTAAGCAAAGTTATTTTAGATTTAAAAATGGACTTGTCAACTGCATTACTACAAAAAATGGATAATTATCATCGGATTTTGATGTAGGCCAACGAAGGATTAAACTATTTAATATAATTTGTTTAAAAGAGAAAAAAAATTACTGAAAAATGTTTCAAATGCAAAAATAAATCAATAATGACTATTATTTATGACTTTAGAATAATACAATATTTTATATATTTTAAAATACAGCATAGCAAGTATTGTAATAAATAACATCACCCAATAAACGGCGCTAGTTATGAAAAAATAGTAGGTATGCCGTTTATTAGGATATATATTTTAAAATACAGCATAGCAAGTATTGTAATAAATAACATCACCCAATAAACGGTGCTAGTTATGAAAAAATAGTAGGCATGCTGTTTATTAGAATAATTATTACCGAATTATACTATATGATGCATAATAATAATTATTATTATTATAGGTTTTAATAAAATTTAATTTAAAAACATTGAATAATAAAAGTCTAAACTCGTCTTATCATATTTATTGAGGTAATAAAGTCTAATAATAGATGCATATCATTATAAAAAAAGATATAATAATAATAATAAACACGAAATAAAATAAACGGAATTTTTTAAATAATTATATAATGATAACATTTTATTAGAAGGCAATGTTTTGAGTACGCATTCAATGACAGTTTTTTTAGTTAGTTTCGTTTTTTTTTTAATGAAATGTTTTTCTTAAACAGATGCCATTGTTTTGAATGAAGGAAAAAACTACGAACAAATGAAAAAGGAGGTACAGTATTTATAGTATAGTAAGATCCAAACTCTCGATTTCGTGTTTTAAAATTTCACGAAATTTTTCAAGGTTTCTCTAATACAAATTATCCAATAACAAAAATTTCAGTTTAGTCGGGAATGGAACAACATACAGTCGATTCCGCTTAATTGGGACACTTAGAGGATAATCCATTTTGGCCCAATTAAGCGAACTAAATAAATTCTAAAATAATATAAGTAATACGTAGGTAAATAAATAAATAGGTAAAAATAATAATTAGGTATCTATTTTAATGCTTTATTAAACCAAAATACTGAAAATATTTGTACTATAAATAGTGAAGGAAAAATAATACATATACGATAAATTTTACAATTTCATTACTTGGCATCTTGGCAAAGATTTAAAAAATTTAAATAAAATCGCTAGATATAGTACAGCATATAGTAACGGTAGACTTTTATGCAGAGGCATAAATTGCTATACGTACGACGATAGATAATTGATCCACATCACGCTAATGTTGCCAAATATTAGTGTGCACAGCGTTGACATACTTTCGAAAAAATCCCTAAAATATGTCAAAAATTGCTAAATTCCTTTTCTACTACACTCCCAATTAAGCGTTTAAATTATGTATTAGTTTATTAGTTTGGTTCCGTTCTTTGAGATTTGATCCAATTAAGCGAAATTAAGCGTTTAAATTATGTATTAGTTTATTAGTTTGGTTTCCGTTCTTTGAGATTTGATCCAATTAAGCGGAATCGACTGTATATATTGCAAAACGTTTCAGGACAAACTCAGTTGACAGAAGCCCATAGGACGAAAGCCTAAAGATTAAATCGCAATATACAAAAGCCCATACATACAAAATCTCATATGAACAATACTCCATGTGTACAAAATCTCATTGAACAAAAAACAAAACTATCTAATAATGCTAATAATAAAGACATATGTTTTATAATTTTGAAAAATGTATAAAGCTAACCACAGAATATTCCGGGAAGTGCATTATCAAGTTACTTATACAATAATACAATTATTTTATAACTAACTTGTAAATGATGTATGTAATGTATAAATTTTGCTACGATTATACAGGAAAATCTCGATATCGCTATATAAATTATATACGGCATATTTCTAACTATACATTATCAAAAGTAGAGTCAGGATGAACTAAATTCACTTTTTCATTATAGTCAGCTAAGTACAGATGGTAACCAGGGCGAGGCGAGCGGGGCAATCCCTCTAGTGTAAGAAAGACAAGATCGCAAAATAAATATCTAATAAAATTATTTTTGAGGCGTAAAAATATTTGCCCCGGATGCAGAAATATCTAGTTACGGTGCTACTAACAACTAAGTATATGTGGCTCTTCTAGACTGGGTTAAAAAAGACATTGCCTATCATAAATTCACGCTTACCAATTTAATAAACAGTTCATCTAGAAAAAACAAAGAAGAAAATATGAAAATTCACATCGGCGTATAGCTAATATTGTAAAGTGCAACAATACAACGAATATATTGACAAGCTCAAATATTTATTCACTGGCAAATTTCCAATATCGAAATTTATTCGTAACTATAAAACTATTTGATTTTTTATATTTATAAATACAGTATCTACATAAATTCTTTACATTGGTATTCTATATCCATCTAGGAAACAGTAATATTTATAACTTTAACTTTTCATCTTTTTTAAATAAATTAAAAATTGATTATAAAATTTTAAACAACTATTATGATGATGGTAATAATGATAATACACACGCTTTTGTCCAATGAGGTTTTTGCAACCTTGGTGGCATCTCAGAGAATCACCATCTCCAGTTTGAGAAGCATTATCTTTAAATTTTACGCTAAATGCTACAACTGCTGCAAAAAAAAGTTGGAAACCATCTTGCTGCCGATCATGTTAGATTAAATTTTAAATTTATTGATAAATGTTTGAAAGAAGTAAATAATTATTTTTATATAGTATACAGTATATATATATATATAATAAACACATAAGATCAAATTTTCTAAAAACGTTGATTTTATGCGTCTATTTCTCACAAATATCTCAAGAAATAGTTTCCAAGATCATTCAAATTTCAAGAATCGATCAGCTTAATTATAATGAAATTTTTGGTAGGTGGGTTGCAAGATGGCAGCTATGAAAATTTTGAAAACATTATATCGTTCATTTGAAAGATCTTATTTTTGAAAAATATCCATGATATTAATTAACATCAATATCAACTCTATATAAAATATATTTTAGATAAATTTTAAGAAAAAAAGAATTAGAGAATTAAATATGCAACTAGATTTGTTTATCTCCATCTTTGTATTTAAAATCAGGAAATCTTTTCATTAAAGATTTCCAACAAATGAGAATTTCCCAGAACAATTTCACCAAGCAGTTAAGTTTTAAAGAATGGCAAGAAAATGAGAAGGAAAAAAAATATTCGATTAATGAACTTGGCACATCGAATCTGCAACCATTCTGGTGATCTACAACCGATCAATTGAAATGTTAGATTGTTACGAATTTAACGTCCTAATTTATAGTAACCCATCAAAATGACACTATTTGCAATCAATTTAAATAATCGTTTGTTACAAACTCAATCTGCTAAGTTCGTTATACTTTAATTAATGTTTCTTTTAAAATCTCCCTTAGCAATTCTTTTTTACAGTAGTTTTACTTTACCTCGATGGATATATCTACTACATAATATCGATAACATAAAAAATTTCAGATAATTGTCAAATGTTATCCATATAAAAAATTAGTCGCCAGGAGAATTATTACTATCATACATTAAAAATTATGCTAAAAAAATGAGTAATACTTTTTAATTCTTAAGTTTAACATCTTTAAAATATTATTAAAATAAATTTTAAACTATGAATGAGTTTCGCATTAGATACAAATTTTGGAACAGGTTCTAAAGAAAAAACGATTCTAAAAAACTAAAAAATAAAAAGGTTGAAATGGTTGTATCCTCCAATCAATAATACCTCAATGAATTTGCTTTGAACTAAGTTTAAAGTATTGAAAGGATTAAAATTGATGCCATAAAAAATTCCATCCATAGCTCTATAAACTAGCATATCGTACAGCATCGGAAGTCAGTATTAAGTCTATGGGATTCTATAGATGACCATACTCTCCCATAGACTCAATACTGACTTCCGATGCTGTCGTCAGGTTATAGAATGTTTATAGTTGCTCTTTATAGAGCTATGGAATATATGGAACATTAAAAATGCATATGGCTTTATGATTTAAATTCTTGTTGATCACGTATAGAGGTCATGGTCAATTTTTCTACGCATTTAGTAAGAGTTTCTTCAACAGGATGAGTTCCAATGACGTAAATATTTTTGAAATTCGACCATTTGAAGGATATCGACTTATGATTCAGACTACATACTGTATCACTCTCGCCAGTGGATTGTTACAAATAGTTAATTAAATTGCTGAAGGGCATTCGAAAGAAACAATTGGAGCACAAGTTAAACAAAAAGTTATATCAAACAGATCGTACAAAGATAATTATAATTTAAAACATCTTTTTTCTGCATTAAATACGTCCAGACACATTTCCGAATAATATACTCAAATGAATTATCCTATTGTTACGTTTATGTACCTAACTATGGAGATTTAAATCGTACAAAGATAATTATAATTTAAAACATCTTTTTTCTGCATTAAATACGTCCAGACATATTTCCGAGTAATATACTCAAACGAATTATCCTATTATTACGTTTATGTACCTAACTATGGAGATTTAAAAAAAAAGTCATTCATCTTACCTCAACGATCGAATTAATGTGTGACAATAAACTAACCCTGTTAATATTTATATAGTGGACAAATTCGATCAAAAAATAGAATAAGATATTCGTGACTTTCTTCATTTGTACAACTTATTAAAACAATGTTTATTATGATGAAATATCTTAACATCGATGCATTATTTCATTAATATCGTCACTTACACTTCAACCTATATTTCGGCTGACCTCGATCTTACTTCTATGACTTATTTCCTGATCATGTGACTGATAATTTCTCAGGAAGTTCATTGCTGATGTGTGAGAAAAATCGAAATCTGGTTAGTTGGGAAATTTTCGCAGCTGATAAATAAATCACGTAATTAATGTTATCGATACGAAATTATTTATAAAGAATAAATAAAACGGTATAAGAATTTTTAAACTGTCTCCATCTATTGTTTGTCGACTTAACATAGTTGTTTTCTTCCTGTTGAAATTGGTTAAATTTAAACTAAATAACAATAAGAGTCATGAAAACACAAACTTCCTGTTGAACTCAATGTAATTCACTTGTGAAATGATTCAAAAATCAAAGAATATTAACCTAATTATAACGCCTAACTAGTCATATCGGAATTCAATGTGTCAAATTCACGAATGTCACGTAAAAATTAACCACCATTTAATCAATTTTAGGATAAAAATAAATATTGTTGCCATTAATTCATCTCACGACTTTTTTTATTCTAAAAGGTCGGCAAAGTTAAACTATAAATGTACAGGTCGAAATTTGCTATATTTAAAACTGTCCCTGTTTAATAGACTTCAGCCAATATTTTTTTAAATTTTGAGAGTTAAAAGTGTCCTTAAGGATAAATCAATGGTCAAAAAATCTTCCAGCGAGAGGAAAAAAAACCGAGCAATTCTTTTCTCTTCTGAAGATGTCACAATCGATAAAGTGTTTGTCTGACGTTATTACTTTATTGTATAAACTACAGATCTGTTATCTGAATCTTTTCCAGATATAAAATTACCTTAAATTTTCTTTATCCAATTGACTATATCCTCCTCTCACTAACGAGCTTTATCTCTCGATTTAAACTCACGACCAATACATTCAACCTAAAAATTCGATAAAATAAAAATTTAAAAATAATTATGAACTGAATATAATTAAAAACATTCTTCAGAATGATTAGAAAATAAAAACATAAGTTAAACGTTGTACTATTATGGTATTAAGTCATTCATACTGTTACCATTATAAAATCTTGATAAAAGGTGACAAGTATGCCGAAATGACTGAAAAAAAGGTATGTGGGTGTTCGAATTTTTATATATATATAAAAAAATAATTAAATTCAGATTTCTTGTTATGAACTGTACGTCAGTAATTCAATTTGAAGAAAATTAATCGCATTTTTGACGAGACTCCATTTTTTTTTCGAACGCGACGAGATCATTAAAAACGGGAAAAATGGTTAAAAATTCTCACTTTATCATCATTAAACAACAATTACTTCGCGACTCACCAATTTAAATTCTTGTTAAAAAATTTAATAATCGATTTTAAAAATTCGTAGAAACAAAACTTTGTAAGAACATTGAACTGAGAATCAATTCCGGGAACGCCCATCTTATCAGATACTTCGAGACAGGCAGGTGATGTCATATTTAATCTCTTAATCCTGTTCAGACGAACCTAAAAAGACTTTAAAAAAGTCTCAATTAATCACAATTAGCGACTTATAATTACCTTATAATCTTCAATTTTTAAAAATAAAATTCTTTTCACGTTCCTTTAAGAGGAAAAAAAAAATTGTATACATTTTTAAAACCTATTATTTAAGTTTCGTACAAATATACTGGATGGCTCCCTCTAATGGCCAATTCCAGTAAAAGCGTAGCAGCCGAAGTGGGGGAGTTACGTGGTAAAATATTTTTTTATTTCATGAAACTTAATAATTTTTCAACATGTAATATCGATATTTTTTATTTTAAAATATGCATTGAAATATTTAAACTAAAATTGAGAGTCGAAGAAAAATGTCTTTCCTGTATTAAAAATTAAAGAATAATTTAGGATTTCTTCGAAAAACGATCCGATCGAAAGAATGACGTCAGCTGCCATCAATCGTCATAAATTACGTATCTGTACGGAATTTATGTCGCTCTTTAAATTATTCTGTAGGCTATCGTCTTAAAAAATATCCAAAGAACGAAATTTGCTTATCGTTAAGAAAATCCCATAAAAATAAAATAAACTTTATTACAACTAATAACTTCTCTGCATAATATTCGCTTAAGAACATTTTTAAGTAAAGCTTTTCGTATATTTAATTAATTACAGTGTACAAAATCGTTTAAAACACAAGATTGATCGTGTAATTTCTGTATTTGCACAGTATTATGTGAAAATATAATTATGCAAACACAAATAAGTAATTGTGTTTGCATTGTAGGCAGTATCGGCTCTAGAGCTTTTAGTGCTTCTCAAGTCATCAGTTTTGATGGTGAGTGGACTGGGAGGCTCACAGTTTAAATTATGTGTAAAAAATATTATATGCTACTACAACAATAATAATAACACAAAATACGCCAGCGCCCTGAGTGCGGCGCTCCGCTCGATCGTATGTTGAACCGGCCCTGATTGTAGGCAATTAAAGTTATATCTAAATTATAAACAACATAACAATTATCGTCTTCGTTTGCATATCGTGTATGGGATGGCAATTTACATTTAAATATTTTTAAGTAGGAATGAAAAAAGATTTTCAAATAATGAACTTTTCCAGAGAAAAATGATACACGAACCTTTTTTCCCTAGTTAAAAACTATCCTAAAAATGACATTCATTGATGTATTACTAATTTAAAAATATGGTTAAATTAAAAAAGTATATGCTAGTTGTGTCTGGTGCAAATAAATGTAGTCAAACAGGAATTAACTATATTAACTATTTCCTACTTAAATTGTACGCGATTTAAAACGTTAATTATAATAATTGCAACTTAAAGCTTAAATATTTGTTTACGAATTTATACTTTTCGTATTAAATTTGAATTAAAAAAAAATTAAGCGTTTATTTTACTTGAAACTGTATAAAAAATCTTAAAATATATTCTTTAAAATTTTAATAAAACAAAAAGCGTTCGGTGATTTTGAAGCGAAAATAAAAAACAAAATTAAACTTTCTGGTTAGAGCTGAATTTATCACAGATACGACGTCATAATACTAAATCATTTTTAATTGTACGACCGCTGTGAATATTGAATAATATATATATCTGGTTTAATACAAGACTGTGTGCCTGTGTTTTCTTTTTTCTAATACCGAATATATTTTACCATAATGCATGTGTATGAGGTCAACGACCTATAACTGATAGCCTTTGGTCGGATCAATGACATAGCTCTACTTATGTTCTTGTTCACATACCACAAATACCAATGTCACTTCTCCCTTTTATTCTATTTTATTTTTTCCCCAAGTGTTATATTATTGAATATTACTTAGGAAAAGTTAATTTCCTATTACACCATCTTGCGGCTAAAAAACAAATTAGTAATAATAAATATATCAATATACAAATATTTGTTTACACGCTTACTAATAAAAAAAAATAACTTTGATACGATTAATATAAAAATTATCATTACTTTAATAATAAGTATGATAAAGTTTTTATATTTATTAAATAATTAATACGCTGATGAATTTTAAATTTGGTAATTAAATTTATTGCTCTGCCCTCTGTTGGGATAGAATATAACTATTATATTTAAAATGAAAATATGGTTATAAGAAATGTTTAAATACGAGAATTATGCTATTTTTTTCCAGATATTAAAGGTATTTTAGTGAGAATTTCATTAATATTATATAGATAATAAGAAAAATATAAACTAGAATACAAATTTTAGCATTGCATACTTTTAATGATTTGTATTTTGTGTCGTGTACGTCTTTACAAGAATTTTGTTTACAATGCTTTTCTTTTTTTAAAAAGTTTTGCAAGATTTGTTGATTTTAATTCATTTGAACTAGAAACATCTGTAATTTTGTTTGATTTACATCGGTTTATCTTGTGCCAGTCGATATCTTCACGTATTTTGGACTTAATAAACTATTAAAAGTTTCAACAATAATATCACACGAAATTAAGAAAACTAACAATTTCATCATATGGTATCTAATCTTCAGAGTAAAAACAAAAGGAAACTGTACCGTATCTAACTTGTTTGGAGGTTGGGAATTGATCTCGTTACGGATATATTGATGAAAAAACTTTCCCAATCATCAAGTATCAAGAAAATTGTTTATCGGATCATATTGTAAAACAAGCTTCTTCATCGCCTACTTGTTAGCCACAAATTAGAATTTGCTAATAAGTAACAGTAAACAATATATCGTACTGATATTCATAGCATTTTACTGATTTTCTTTTTGAAAATGAATAAATGAGAATTTTGTTGAGGTTACAAGTTATATATGAGCACGAAGATTTCAAGAATAATGCGGGAGATACGTTCCGCGTTATAGGAAATCGTGTTATACGAGACATACATTAGCAAACAATTTTATCCAAATTTAAACTTGTCTCTGAGTTCTAGCACTGATCGCATATTGCTAATGAAATGTGCGTTATTTTCGAAACTGATTTTCTTTTTGAAAATGAATAAATGAGAATTTTGTTGAGGTTACAAGTTATATACTGTATGAGCACGAAGATTTCAAGAATAATGCGGGAGATACGTTCCGCGTTATAGGAAATCGTGTTATACGAGACATACATTAGCAAACAATTTTATCCAAATTTAAACTTGTCTCTGAGTTCTAGCACTGATCGCATATTGCTAATGAAATGTGCGTTATTTTCGAATATGATTTTTATTGTGTGCAAGAGTATTAATTAACTTGCTTTAAAAGTTTTCTTTAATAAAGGTAAAAATAAAACAGAATGTAGGGTAACTAAATTTAAAAAATAATATATAAGTAGACTCTTTATAACATGGACTCCGAAAATGCGGATTCGTATAACTCGACGGAAAAGTTGTTAAAAAGTTGTCATGGAAACGAAATAAATATCGCTTGGTCTTCATCATAATAGAATCAACGGATATTATAAGTAACGGGTAAGTAATTGTTAAAAAAAATTTATTCTGCGCGTTATACAGGACTGCTAATAGCACTATATGAGTACTACTAGCAATTTTTTCGTTGTATTATAGAAGAGCGCGTTATACGCGAGTTTACTGTACTTGAAAAATCCCAAACTGCTTTTACAGAACTTTCTTTTATCGAGTGTATTAAGTATAAAATCATCAATTAATGATTTTTTAATGGCCGATCAGTCTAATTTATTTATAAAATGGCCATTTTTAATCGGCTAACAAATTATTTTTAAAGTTCAAATTACATTCACGGATAAAATTTTAACGAAATTGCGTGTTAGAAATATAATTTCCCAGTGTTTAATGGCTTAGAAAATTGCAGAAAATCTATATAAATTATTAAAATTATACCAAAAATATGTTTTCGGGGTTCAACGATACTATGAAGTATTATTATATAGCGTATGAAGAATTGATATCTTGTTAATTCCTCGGTATCGGTCTAGAAAACGATAGATGTTAGGTAGAAGAGATAGATGCTGTCTCTAAAGTTGAATAAATTTTCTTTTTCTAGATGGTTTAGACGATGAATAAAACATATCAAAGCTTTCACTATTCGTGCCATTCGTGTAGCTACTCCTGTTTTGCTCAATTTAACAAATTGATGTTTCCTCGCTAGAAATCGGGTTGCTGTTCTTTTGACAAGTACGAATTACTGTTTTGAATATGCAATCTATAAATAATTTTACATAAAATATGAATAAAGACGATTTCTCATTGACAAACGACTTTTACTGTTTAAACTTCTTGGTATGCTTCTGTTGTCATTTAACAAATTGCTTTTCGTGTTGCGCAGTAAACGTAAGGCCGTGTCGCACGTACAAGCGATGCGACGCGATGAGATGCTATTTTATGAGTGACAGTCTGACCCACCAGAAACGCTTCTGTAATGTCTATAATGAAATATCGTCCCATTATTTATATACTAAATGCTGCTTATAGTAATTTTTATTTCTCATTTTCTATAATAGTTTTTTTTTTTCATTTTATATAAATTTTATACTAAATGCTGCTTATAGTAATTTTTATTTCTCATTTTCTATAATAGTTTTTTTTTTCATTTTATATAAATTTGCTTATTAGAATCTCTGAATCGAACTCGGTAGTCATGATAATTTGCCTCTGTCGCTTTACATTGGGCTCGCCATTTTACGAACTATTTAATTGATCCCAAAAAGTCCCTAATGTTAATTAATGCTATTTCTATTTACGAACTTTCGATTTTACTAACTTTTTTGGGGAGTTCGTAAAATCGAGAGTCCACTGTATATAGTTTATACCGATATACATCTCCATAGCTGAAATATAAACGTGAGGAGTTCGTAAAATCGAGAGTCCACTGTATATAGTTTATACCGATATACATCTCCATAGATGAAATATAAACATGTTGGCACGCGTCCCATGTGTATATTATAGCCAATACACATGTATATACCAATATGTCGGGGGTCGCGTCGTATATTGGCTATACGCATGTATAGCCAATATACGACGCGTTCCACGTGTATACGCTGCGCTACGGTATACACGTGGGACGCGTAGAGATTATGTCTATTGGTTTGTTTTCTGTCGCTAGTAGTATCGGATCGCGTCGCTTGCACGTGGGACATGGCCTAAGTCGATATTACGCATTATTACTGTCACGTATAGATTAATCAATAATTTGTATCATTTATGAATAGATAATTATTCAATTATCGCTGCGTTTTAATTAAAATTTCGCTACTTTCGATGAATATTAAAATATGAATAGAACATTGGCTCTGGCTATTTCGAGTAAGAGTTCTAAATTTAGTCATAGAATACTATTTTTTTTTTCTTTAAATCGCATTTTGAATGAATGTTTCAAAACCTGATAGATATAAATGGTTAAAATTTTAAGAACTCGTAAATCAAAAAAGCAAAATCGATCTGGAATAGATTTATTGTTACGAGTTCCTTCACTCTACTTAATCTTACAAAAAAAAAGTATTACTATGCTACTGCCGTAGCATCTCCGGTTTAAAAGTTAAATCTGTTTTAATAAATTATTTCATTCTTTTTAACGAAAGAAATAATGATAAATTTTATCGTTTTTTTTCTTTTTTTTTTAAATATTTATCTCTATTCGAATGTAGTTTTATAACATTTTAATTAAAATAAAATTTGAATTGGTATTTAACTTAAGTTGTTCACAAAATATAAAAATCCATTCGAAGTTAACAATTTTTTTTTTTTTCGCTTTTCAGACTCATCTTTGATCGATAGAAGATGGAAAGAAGACGAAACGAGTTTTTCCCACTCGAATAAAGAAAAATGCAGATTAAATATTCTATTAAAATTGACTTTACACTTATAAGTTGCTGGTTTTTATTTATAAGCAATTTGACTATATTACGACTTCGGATAATTTCCCACGAAATGAATAAATTCTACTTTCGATATTCATAAAAACGTAAGTACAATTTAACCTCTTGTTTCCAATTTAAACACGACAACAATGCTAAAATAAATTCACATTTAATGTCATTCTTACATATTAAATTTATCCAGAAATTTAATTTTTGCAGTTTATTTATAAAAATATCCCACTCTGATAAAAATTCTATTCTGTATAAACTAACATTTCGCAGGAAAAATCTATTCAACTATCAGAGTTATGGTTATAAACTTATTAAAAAAAAGAAACTACTGTTCATCCTATCCCAATAAAACAAAAAATAACTTATTGGTTATTTTTTTACATTAAAATAATTAAAGATATAAATATTGTCATTTATCTCTTAAATGTACAAATATAAATATTTTAATAAACAAAAAATTTTATATACTGTATATAGGTAAAACAGGAGAGATGGGTACGTTTTTTTGTTTACTGATAAAATTATTAATAATCATAATCAAGAACTTTTATTATTCAAAATAGCTTAATGGACCCGTATGCAAAAAGTAATGTCAAAAATTAGTTAAGCAAAATGAAAAAAGTAACAAAATAAACAATTTTTAAAAAGTTGAAAAAAAATCATCTCACCCAACTAGATGGTTTTTTCCAACTTTTTTCATTTCACTTAACTAATTTTTGACGTTACTTTTGTATATGGTTCCATGTAAGCTATTTTGAATAACAAAAGTTATAATTCTTTTCCTAGAGTTGTTAGTCTTATTCTTCTGGTATTCTTTAATCTGGGTGTAGGGGTTGCATTTAGTGTATCCTACTACACTTCTTCCTTTTATCGAACTGTTATATCTAATATAAATTTAATAGCTACAGTATCATGATTATGATTATTAATAATTTTATCAGTAAACAAAAAAAGGTGCGTCATCTCTCCGATTTTACTCTAATGTGAATTTTTAATTATCTTAGACAAAGCACATCAGCATTTACGCTGTTCGAACAGATGAATGGCAGTTACTGTATGTCACAAACATTACCACAATGTCCTCTTGGCTTCAGAATGTGAATATACTTAGCTGCGCTGTCTCTCCCGACTTTATCCTACACGAATAATAATATATTACACAAATTATTTTCATTTGTGAAATATACATGAATTACACAATGCAACACATTATTTAATGATACTTCTTTATATTATTAAATAAGACACAACTCGTGTAGTATGTTTGCCTGATTAACATAAAATTTAAATATCAAAAAAAAGATATTTTTTGTTTAGTATAATTTATATTTTTATATTATAAAGTAGACACAAACAATTTATGTTTTTCTCAAAAGACGCTAATTTATACGGTTTTTAAAATTATTTTTTTTGCACAGTTCTCTCAGGAATAGGATGTAAATTCTGATGATAATTTCATTTAATTACAAATGTTTACTATTACACTCACGCGAAAATTTTTTTGTTCTCTTGTACTCGTATAAAAGTTGTTGCAAAGGAAAAATAAAATTAGTAATAATTTTTATATAATTTATTCTTAATTTTATTTTCTAGATAATATAATTTACCGTAATCAATTTAAATTTGTTGCACGTCTGAGATATCTAGTTAGCGGAATACTCGACACAAATTTTGTGATGGATTCGCTTTATACAATTAAACAAACACTTGTTTTAAAATAAAAACAGATAATAATTTTTAATATATAAAACTAGTATTTTGTGTATAAAAATGTTCTGCATAATTAAATTCTGCTCAGTTTCTCCATTAACGAACTTTGTAACGATAACAAAACATTGTATACACAAGTGAATTTAAATTGTATAATTTAAACATTTAAAGATAGGTATGGAATTGAATTCTAACTTTGGTTGAAGTAATGGTTGATTAATGTTCACGCAAAGAATCTTATGTTCTATGTCTATAGATTTATACTTTATTGTTTAGATAAAACAGGTAAATGTAAAATCGTCTCAACAACAATGCTAAGTGTATAGACATTCTTTATCGATGTGTTCACATGGGCGATTGTGAGAATGATGTTTGTAGTCATTTCTAAATGGATTTCTCCTGTACTCCAATTTAAAGAATCCGGATCGATACTCATTCACTACAAAACAAATTTGTTACGCATTTCTGTTTTAAATATCTAATTTTTAATGAATTCAGATTTATATTTTATATTACTTTTCTCCTTTCTCTTTATCTAATAAATGCTTACACGATCTTCTACTTTATTTTGCTTGTCATAGCATGGAGAAAATTGCAGGGTTGAAACAAAGTCAATCTTCAAAGCCCCTTAGAGATATAGATATAGCAGTCCTTTCGATTCTGTACGATAGAAAACATAATAAATCTTACTTACCTAAAATTACTATATTGTTCAACTTAACGTGAAGTTAAATTGGAAAACAATTATTGCAGTTATAAATTGTTATTCTTAATCCCAACACTTAATCTCTTTAATGCTCACTTATGGGAAGTTAAATGCGTGTTTAGATTCGTTTTAATTAGAAATGAATTTGTTTAGAATAATATCTAAATGTAAATTTATCGCTGATTAAGAGGGATCGCGTCTTATCAATTTAATTAAAAGTTTTATAGATGATGTATAAGTTCCATAATGTTTTTTTTCCAATATTTGTTTGGATATCAGTCTTGGCTGTAGGGGCTTACCATCTAATTCGGCCTTCAACTTGATCTTAATCCTATAAAAATCTAACCATATGTCATTCTAGTTCTTTGCACTTAAGTCTACTTTTAAGATGTAACAGTTTGATGTGATGTTAATGTATCAACTTACTGATATTCAGAATTAAATATTAAATTATTTACATTCAGTTTAATTATCTTAATGTTTCTCCAAATAATAGCGTAACAAAAGTGACTATGTAGCTTACTTCAAGGAACTACCGAAAAAAAGAAAAAATCAGTCGATAATGTAATATGAAACATGTGAATTTGTGTATAGAAACTATATTAAATTATAAATAAACTATTTTTATATAAAAAATATTTTTTTCAATTATTAAATTCATATTTAATTATTTTTTAATCTTACAAAATGGTGTCAAAATTCACTTATTAAACATCAAGAGAAGTAACGATTAAACAAAAATGGGAGGAACATTATTCTATATATTAAGGGTTACAAACTTTAAAAATCAATTTAAAAAAAAGATGAAAAACTGTTAATTTGTTATTTTTTTGTCAATTTCTCCTAACAGATGGCAGCATTCTTCAATTTTGTTACTTTGGTAGCATACCACTACCTACTCTAGCATGCTACGTCATGAATTGTACAGAGGCTGCGAAACATGGCGATGGTATTATCGTAGTGTCGGTATGGAGGCGTATTGCTATACATGCATCCATATAGGATATGTTTCTGTAAATTTTAAATTGTACATTTAGACCAGTGGAACAACATAGGATATACAGTGTAACAGTATATTCAACGTTGGAACATGGCGACGGATAAGGTGAAAGTCGCTGTGCGGGTGAGGCCATTCAATCGAAGAGGTAAGTGCACAACTACGGCACCTACTTGCAGTTAGGCTCTTGAAATTATTTCCCACCCCTTCTATGAAAAAAAGTCTGATAAATACATCTGATATTAAAATCCATATTGGGATACATTACGTAACATAACAACAGACTGCTAGTTTTAGTTAAGCTCTGAGGTTAATTAAACTGTCAGAAACGATATTAGTTTTTATTTATATTTTTAATGTTATATACCACTGTTTTTTATGTTATGTTATTTTTTTATATTAAAATTTTCAGTTTATATGGGGAATTAAATATTGTTTATAATCTTGTCAACTAATGAGTTGGGATATTTCAATTTTTAATGTTTTGATGTGTAATCATTACTGAAACTTTGTTATAAAAAATATAAAATTGAAGGTAATCCTCTTGAAAAAAACTGAATGAAGTATGTGTTAATCTTAAGTCATCAGCTGTTGTTGAAATATTAGAAGTAAATTAAGCTTGTATATGCTATCAAAATGACTCAGCTTCCTTAAGAATTATAATTATAATAAGACAAATATTTAGACTATTCATTTAATTATATATATATTTAGTTTTCACTGAAAACAACAATTTTTTTTCCATTTATGACATATTATAAAACATTTTTATGGTTTCTGATGATTAAAGTTTTCCATCAGAATGTATTTAAGATTTTAACTGGATTGTTACACTGATTTTAACTACATGTATATTTTTATACATGATAAGTCAGATAATGTTAAAAAAAATTAAATCTTAAATAGTTACAATGCTGATATTAAATTTCCAGTGATAAACTTTCACTCTAAAGACATTTTTTTTAAAGTTTTAACATTTACGTTACATTCTATCAAAATATTTGAAACGTTAGATTGTTCCTAGGTATTTACAGTATTTAAAATCTAAAATATTTGTATAATAAACCTATGTTTACTCCTCATAACAATTTGTTAGTATAAATGTCTGTTCTGTAAATTTTTCGAACAATTTATTTGAGAAATTAGCAAGAGTTATAGTCTCTTATTGTCATTATAATGATCAAAGTTATTAAATATGCTAATTTTCTTAAAAATTCCAAATAAAAAATTTCTATAGAATTTATAATATATAAATGTATAAACACTATGCTAAACACAAACAGGTAAAATTAATTGGACAATAAATTAAAATTACCAAATTATAATTAACAATATTAAATTTTGTAATTTGAGAGAGAATTTAATTACGATTTATAATTATGTTTAATGGTTAATAAATGAAAATTTTCTAATCATTGTCAATTTACACATTATTAAACTATATTGATTGTAAATTATTATTGATACATTTAATGTCAATGACACTTGAACATATTTATTTAACAGAGATTGAATTGAGCACACAATGTGTGTTAGAAATGGGTGATCAACAAACTATACTCCACCATCCAAGTTCTACCAAAGGAGAAAGGTAAAGTAATTACAAGTAAAATTTTTCAGAAATTGCTTGCTTTGATAAAATATTTAATGTTAAAACTTCATTTATGTAGTCAGAGAAACAAAATTTAAGAAGGAAATTAAATAAATAAAATTCTAAATTTTATTAATATTAAATTAATGAAAAAAGTATGTTTTTTTCCTTTACGTAGCTGAACATTGTTGTAATTATTTCCTAGAGTATCGAAATTGTGATTTTTCTTTACATTTGGTTAAAGAAAAATGATTTTATTAGTAAGAAATCATTTTGTTTCCTGAATCATAAAATCAAATAATAATTATATTTAATAAAAAATATATGAAAAGCTATTTATTAAAATTATTTCTGTTAAATATCAGTTTGGCAGCTGCTCAATATCAAAAAAAAAAGTTAAGAAATAAAGCAAATAGTTAAAAAATTTCTAGATAAAAATATAAAACCAAAAAATCAATGACAAATCACTTTAAATATCTAATTATTTTTATTTCATTTTAAAAAATTACCATCAATAAATTTATGCAAATAACCAGCAAACAGGAAGATAATTATTTATTCAGGACATATAAATGTTTAACAGTCAATAAGAAATGTGAAAATCTAATTATTTAACTTACAGTTATGCTCTAGTTTATTAACTGATGACACGCAGATTTCTTTCTAATGCATGGCTTGACTCTTTAATGCTTGATAAGAAGTAAAGGTCATCAAGAATTCTAATTAAAGTTTTGGAGATTGAAGGAGATAACTTCCTGAATTTTCAGCTGATAATAAAAAGCATAAATTTTAATATTCAATACTGAATTTCATAATTTATAATAGAATCGTTCAGAAATTAGGTATTTTGCAAAGCTTGCAGGAAGTTAAATTATATTAAGAGCACTTGTAAAGAGACCTGTTAAGAATGTAGGACTAGATTTTGGGGTAATGATTAAAACGGCCACTCTTGGATATCTCCCAGCGTGTTTTCAGTCAACAGCCAGCTGAGCAACCGCAGCTTCCACTTAATAATACCACACTTCTTTGTCCACTCGTTTATTAAGATAATTAGACATCAAAAATATACAAATCACTGCCTTAAACGAATAAAAACATCAATATAATTTAATTAACATCATTTTAATAATTTTATCCACTTACAAATTTCTCAGCAATAAAAATTAAACGTAAATTTTCAACTTTATCGTGTGATAGAAATAATGTTTAAAAAATAACTTCGGAAGCTAGTCGCCAATATTTTATGAAACCCCTGGGGCTTAAGATTTGCGTAAATTTATCTGGCTTTCTGCTTATTGATGATAATTTTATCTTTATTTTACATATAAAGTAATAAGATAGGACTACATTAAAATTCAACGTGACTTTTTAGAATACCTAATCTCGCTATCATATACTAACTCCATTTTATATAGTTACGAAGGTCAATTCGGTTTGAGGCTATTATTCACCATGACGTCAACAATAGTCTGTAATTACGTCATCACAAGATTAAAAATAATTGTCTTACCTTTTAGTAGGCGTTATTTGTGTAAATAAACACATTACGCTATTTCTTTGGTATTTTAAATCGTCTAACCTAGATGAATAATAGCGAATATTTTCGGAGTGAAATTATTTTAAGTTATATTTCAATTTTTAATTATATTTAATATTATTTTTTATGCCCCAATTTCATAAATTTAGGCCAAAAAGAAACCTTAACAGTTGCATCAACACGACTTATAAATCTTTTTTTTAAACCATCTATTTTATTGCGTCATATTACGTCATTCTCTGACGTTTACGAATTCTGTAACGCTAATTGATAAAACCCGATACGAACTAATTTGCATACCTTTCGCCGTTTTAAAAAATAAAAAAAAAATTATTATCGTGTTAAAGAATGTTACGAATTAAACTCATTTTGAGGTAATTTCGTAAATTATGCAACGAAGGATAGAGAAAAAACACATGTTATCGATTTTATTGCAATAGCTAACGCCATTGTTGTGTGAAGGAATGATTCATCGCCGTGATAAAAAAAAAGATTTAAAAAGTGATTTCCCCATTTCCTGGTGGAATAACCGTCCACGTGTGTCGTGTCATTAACAAAATCTCTTCGAATCTTAAAACATTGATGCGAAACTTAACTAAGTGGTCACGTATAAAGGCCCATGCAAAAATTCCGGATGGAAGCAGGGCGGAAATGTCTTATTAAAGAGACTTAAACGTATTTAAAAATATTTCTTTAGCACGAGACTTCCGCATTTGCTTAATTTCAATGCGAGTGAAGGGTTCTTTAAGGTGCCATTAGACCTCTTATATCATCTCTATTGTGGATATTAACAATGACTAATCGTAACTAGCGTGACCGGTTAAGAGTTATTCAGATGATTTTTGCCAAGGGCAATGTTTATAATGTTTATTTTTTTCTCTCCCTCTCCCCTTTCGTGACTTTTACCTATACACAACCTATCTTCAATAATCATTGGTTTAACAAATTACGTTTGCGTAATACGTCACAAATTTCAGAATTAAAAAAAAGTACTGTAGCTGTAATTATTGCCTACTGACGTAATAATAAACATTTGTCACGGTCGTAAAACGGTTTCTTGAGTTTCCTCATTGATATTTTGGCAGTAGTTCGTCGAACTTCGACCTCGAAATCGTATAATACGATGTAGGCTAGTGTCATATTTCTTTTGTCTTAATTTTTATGGAATGCAGTTCGTTAACCTTCCATAGAAATTCGACTGAGTTATCAGATAGAGTAGGAAAAGTAGAGATCAACGAGTAACGTATTGTGATAGAGAATTTTCTAAATGCACAGAAAATTTCCATAGATTTCCTTAAACTGTTAAAAATAATCGTGCATAAATAACTAGTAATTTTTCTTTATAAAAATAAGTTATAAAAAATCCTGTAAAAATATCTTTTTGCTTATTCATTATATTATTAAATGTAATATACACATACACAAACTTTATTTTAATAATAGTTCACATTACTTCCTTAAATTAGAATCTATAATTTATAAATTTTATTTTCCCTAACATACATCATATAAAAAAAATCTCATTTTGAACTTTGTATCTTTTATTATAAAATTTTTCATGCATATTGTATGTTTTCTCAAGGATATTTCCTTCATCTATTAAAAAATTAATACATTAGAAATGATTGAATTATTGCAACTGTATTTGTACAAGTACAAAACTTTTTTACTTTTATAAAATAGGCAATGCTTGCCAACCTGGTGGGCCTCTACACAAGATTTTTGTTAGACTTATTTGGGCCTCAGATAACCCTGGATTCAGGCCCCCATGCAGTGCATTGCATTCATGTATTAGATGGTTGCATCAGATATTCCAAAGATTATTTTAACTGCACACAAGATAAAAAATTCTTGCAAAGATTTACAAAATGTGCATTGCTCAGCTTAAATGAGTTTATCCATTTTTTGAAGCATTCAATATTTTTAATTATTAGTTTCAAAATAATTTTGATTTTTTAGAATGATTTTTTTCCATTTCTATCATATATTCATAAACAAAACTTTATAAATTATATTAAATTTTACTTTTATATGTTAAAAAAATTTTAACAGTTCAATCACTTTAACATTAAATGATCAGTGTTGTTCAGATATTTGATTAAAGCTGCTATTTTTTTCCTTTATAATTTATGATAAAATTTATTAAAGATTATAATTAATGAAGATTTTTTCGTGTTAAAGTAAGTCGAGAATTTGCAGAGAAACTTTGTTCTACCTGAAAATTCTTTAATATTTTCCTATTAATTCTAAATTTAATTATTGTCTGTAGAATATTTAGTTCTCTCTGGAACGATAAAAAAGTCATTAATAGGTTATAAAGTTTTAATTTGAGATGGAAGAAAATCTCTTCTAAAGAATGAGTGTTGTCAAGATCGTAGGCCTAAAGATAAAACTTTAACTTATAAAATGCAATATATTTATTATTTTAATGGATAAGAGAATTTATCTTTATTTAGTGCTGGTTAGAGATTGCATATAAATTCACCTCAGAGAATTTAAAAATGCCTGATGGTAAATTTAAAATTTTTTTTTTGTAAGATGTGATGAATCACAAATATTGTATGAGGTTATTGCCACACTAATTTGTGTTGCTGTTCAGTCATTGTGAAGTTTTCTATGGCATTTAATGTTATAGTTAACAAATATTAACTTATTTGTTCAGTCTGGTTGGTCGCTATTGTAGTGAAGTCAATTATAATATTACAGATTGCAGATGTATTGTTGCCATTAGCAATGTCAAAAATTTAGTTTTCCATTTTTCTCTTTAAGGTTTACTGATTTTCATTTCCTTGTTATTATTATTCTTAAATAGAAAGTTATATAATTATATTTTATGCACTGCCAGTTTGATTTAATTTAGTCTCCCAGTACTGCTACATAAAAATGAGGAAAATTCTTTTAATAGTAACATTTTATGTTACATATTGCACACATAAATAGATCAAATTTATTACTATTTTCTGTTGTATTTTATCATAAGTTTTGAAATTTCCTTGTTTTTTTATTTTCTACAAAACTATGCAAGATGCATCAATTTTTAAAATTTAGACTATAAAAGATTATTTAGCAGTTTCTAAAGCATTTTTATAAGTGTTAAAGACCTCTAAATAAAATATTTTTTATTTTATCTTTCATTTAGAAGTCTTTAACACCTTTAAAATACTTTAGAAACTGTTAAATAATCTCTTATAGCCTAAATTTAAAAAATTGATGCATCTTGCATAGTTTTATATAGCAAAACTATGCAAGAGGCATCAGATTTTTATAAATTATAAATTTTGTTTTTAATATTTTTCTTGAAGAATTACTTTAGTATTAAACATTTTTAACTGGGTACAAATTTTTTTATAATTTTAAAAAAATACTACAATCAATGGTGTACTTGCTATGTTTTTAATATTTTTCTTGAAGAATTACTTTAGTATTAAACATTTTTAACTGGGTACAATTTTTTTTATAATTTAAAAAAAAATACTACAATCAATGGTGTACTTGCTATATATATATGTATGTGAAATGGTACATTTTTTAAATATGAAGCAGATGTTATATAGATAGTAAAGCGATTTTCCGTATGTGGAATATTTTGATGACTTGACAATAGAAGTGAATATCCTTATTATGGCCGGAAACAAAGTCTTTGGACCGAAGATAGTCTCAAGAATGAGAGATTGTTAGTTGCATGGGCTAGCACACATGGTTTGTCTAAACACAACCATGATATAAACATATACCAAAAATAGAAAAAAGTATAGGAAGGGGAAGGAAAAAGAAAACAAAAGAATTTTCTTTTAAGTCAGATAAAAGAAGAGAGAAAGAAAAAAAATAACAAAAAAGATTTCGTTGCTCTCATAAGAATTTCCATAATCTGAAAATCGATACTGCAATCAGTCTGTAGATATATGAAATTTTTCTGCCGAAAAAACTAGTGAAGCATTAGAAAATAACATAATATAATATTCTGACGTTAAAATTTGTGATTATTTTCCATTTTTTTTTTTTTTACAAAATAGTAATTAACAAAATTACGAATTGTAGAATTTAAGAGACTTACTAAACAAAAACCAAAAATTATGACTATTAACAAAAATATCGAATGTTTTGTTTTTAATTACGATTAACGCGATAATTGATGATGATTATATGAAGTTGTCATAATGGTAAATTAGCGATTTCCGGATTTGAGTCGATGTATTATATTTAATTTTGGAGTCCTTTCAGATGTTTCTGAATGGCAGACTTAAATTAATTTCTTTGTATAACATGTTAGAATTTTTTATTTAATTAAGAGATAAAATATTCAGTATATGAGAAATTTATCCAGTACTCTAAATTTTAAAAAAGCTGTTCTTCAGTTTGAATGTTTTAAAAGTTAAATATATATATATTGCTTATTCTGATATAAAATTTGCATTAAAATTGTTTTGCGCCTCTCTAGTGATTGATCGATCTTTCATAATTTCTTAAAGATTCTTTTTATTATTTCCGAATAAAAAAATTATCTTTGCTTGTTTCATTCATGTTTTTATTCCTCCTCTCTTTTTTTCCTTTAAATTATTTAAGCAGTCTATTTTTAACTAAGAAAATACATTTACTTATAAAATAATTTGTGGGTGTAGTCATTTTTCGTGATTTTTCGTTTTAAAAATTGATAACTTTTTTTTCAACAGAATTAAAATTTAATAAATTTATTTTCTGTTAATAAATCACTTTTGCAATTTTTTGATGATTATTTTATTTTTGACTTTCTGCTCTTTGAAATGATGCAAAATTTATTTAAGTGCTTTACTTTTTATTGAAGTGAATAACTCGAGATTGGCAGTCGATGTTTCTGAAGAAATAATAAAGATTCGAAGTTTTTCTAAAGTGGAAAATTAAATTTTTCTCTAATATTTAATACGTATTAAAAGAGAATTCTAAAGGAAATTTTTAACTAGAAAAAAACACTTTTCAGTTAAAAATTTCCTTTAGAAATGCGCTCGAAATTATCACTGATACATTTGATTGCTTGTAAGTACAGTGCCATCATTTTTCATTTCATAGGAATGAAAAGAAAGATCTACATCTCCAGCTTTTTTATAGCTCAAATTCTTTAAAAATCGGTCCCGAAATTATTTTATTCGCTTTAATAATAAAACATTTCATCGAAATTGAATCACTTCTACACCACCCTGGCTTCGTTCACGATTAATTCCATTTAATATAAACAAGATTTATCGATTTTCGGCATTGAATCAACTTTATACACAATAGGAATATATCTCCAACACTTCAATCTGTACAAATACAGCAAACTAATGCCGCTAGCACTTTAAACAAATTAAAGATTCTCTGATTGTTTTATGTCTCATTTTAAACTCGAATTTACAAGTTTTATAACATTTTCGTGTTGTCGAACCTTAAAAAAAAGTTGGCAATATCAACTTACTACCATCGAAATGCAGCAGCACCTGCAGATAAAGCAAATAAGATGGCAAATTGCCCAAATGCATTAGTGAGCCTTTGCTAAGACCCCATAAAGCAATTTACTCTTACATAAAGTCATAATAGGATAAGAAAAACTTGTAACTAGATTTGATGTATCACTAGCAGATTTCTGATAAAGAAGCTACTTGTGTCAGTTTCTGATCTCTGTTCTTTTATGCTTGTATTCATAGCTCGGTATCGACCATTACGCAGACATAATGGCATACAGATTTTCACACTGTTTATTTGGAATACAGATTACGTTAGCTTTACACACAGATTTTAACATCGATATGGCAAGAATTGCCGTCACTGACAATCTATAGCTATTGACATTTTTGCATAAAAACGAATGCAAGATTTCCATAACAAATTCTCCTAAAATGCAAAATCGATTAGGAGAAAATCGAGAAAAATCTCCAAATAATTACATTTCTCTCCTTTTTTATATCACATCTAAAGAAAACTTTAACTTCGTTATAATGGTAACTCGAGAAAACCCATCTTTCACAATTTTCTAACTGGCGCTTGAATTGTTATTGATACTCTACATATTAATAATACTGTGCCTATCACCACATTTGTAGAAAAAAATGCCTTTCTCAACTTCTTAGTGCTCTAAGTGGAAACAGGTTCCCTTTCTATTCTTTCCAACTCTTTAAAAAAAGATTCCTTTCTCAAAAATTGTCTAATTTGGTTGGGTTAATTGTATAATACAGTAGCTGGTGCTATAAACAAAACTTAAAAATCTAAGTACTGAATACAGTCATACCTCGACTTCAGTCGGTTTTTTTTAATAGGAAAAAAATTTAAAATCTACTAAAGGCTAGGTCTCACAGGCTAAAACGCGATGGAAATACGTCGGCGTATTAATGCTGATGTTAATTTCTCTGTATGGCTAGACGCTGCGTCTTTACGCCAAAGTTCACTCTTGTTCAACTTTTTACGCTGCGTAAAAGAGTACTTTGACCATTCGTCCAATCGAGATAGGAGCTGGTTATTGAAACTTATAGAATTATTTAGAAGCTTAAAAATGTTGTTAGCGATGTTATAGGGTATAGGTCGTTTTTTAAAGAGCTTATTCGACTTAAGTCGCGAATCTTTGAACAAATTAACGACATAATATGAGGTATAACCGTACTATGCCAAAAAAAATTAGAATTTTAGAGAAATTTAGATTTCATCATAAATCGAGAAAATATCAAACATAAAAATATATTAAAACAGTCGAATGATACGCGGATTTATAAATCTAAATATATTTTTTTAACTATTAATATCTAAAGATGTTACTTGTAAATACTATAAATAAAAGATGCGATTAAGATTAATTTCTCCACTAATGCAACATTAACATACACTATTTAGCGAGTATAAACGGGTTAAAGTGTTTCTTATATCGGTTATTAATAAATAATCAGTGTTTTCTTTAACAATAGTTTGTGTGGCGTATCTAATCTCGTTATCTTCTATTAAAAGTCCACTTTTTAGTGTCATCCGCAGATTCGTCCTTCAGACTACTTAATGCGTTATTTTATCAATTGTTTTAACTTAAAATTGTTTATTGGATTACGCGTTTCCTTTTGTTGAATTAATCCATTAAGAATTTAGTTTCCTGACAAACTATGAAATTTCTTTTTCTTATTAAACAACTATAAATCTCGCTGCTAGTGGATAAACATTTTGTTAAAAGGTTATTAATTTGATTTTCTTGCGGGAATGTTTTTTAGCGATTCTCGATAAACTTGGTCTATATATAGGATAAAACCTGAGTATAGATTTATTTGTTCTATCTCTTTTCTGCTTTATTGGTGTGTTGCGTGATGATTCCTTTTTTCCCCCCTTTTGTAAATGTCTTCTCTCCTATTAGTTCTTTCCTTACTAGTTCCCTAATGTGTTCATTCCTCTATATTTTCTTATGAAAGTTTTTAAACGATTTATTGAACTCTTCAAGTATTTTATTCTGGTATCGAGTTACAAGATGTCTGTCAAATGTCTGCTTAGTAAAAAAAAAAAAAAGTAGACGCTTCTAACATTTGGCAGTGACTATGAAGCGAGTATAACAAAAAAAAAATCATAAAATGTGTTTTCATTTCTTTTTAATTTCTTATTTTATATTGTAATTGTTTTAATTATATTCAGCAGATGTTTCGTTCGTGTTCGCGTAGAAATTATCAAAAATTAATTCTGAAATTTGAATTTTCTTGTGTTTAGAAAATATTTTTTGCGATATAAACTCACTATATTTGACGACAGCATCGGAAGTCAGTATTGAGTCTATGGGAGCGGCGTATTACCAACTTTTGTGACTGTATTAATGCGCACGGAATAGTCGATTTATATATAAAAGGTAGCAGTGTCAGTAAGAACGGTGTTTATTTTTATGTAATCGTACCTCTCTGTTTTCAGTTTCGAATAAACATTTTAATATAATTTGCTTCGTTTGACGGCTAATCGTGCAGCCTTTTGAAAACCACTTAAGATTACAACTCTCCGCCATTTTTAAATAGTTAGAATCAATTGGAATGCGCAGAATATCATTGCGCATTTGATCATCGCGTATTTCATAGATACACACATAATTTACCGTGTTAAAATCATTTTAATATCGCAATTTTGTTCAAAGCTTATAACATATTTGCCAAAATTGTCATTATGTTATGATAATTTAACATCGCGAATAATTTAGTGAACTATATCATCGGCGTAATGTTATAAATGAACTTCGACCCTCCCATAGACTCAATACTGACTTCAGATGATGTCAAGTATAGCTGCTAGAATAGATTCCATTCATTTGAGCAAAATCAGATTTTTTGCTTGTGTACTTAAATTATTGACAAAGATTTTTTTGATATAGTATCGAGTAGAAAAGAAGAAATGGTAACAAAAAATTGAATATTAAATAAAGATTATTTTTTTTTTTCTGAGCGACCGAGAAAAGAAAATGCTCACGAATTTTTTAATTATACAGCAGTCGTAAACGTCGTCAATCATGATCACACGACACGTATAGAGTTTTCTAACTCGGCGTTGACAATCACGTTATTAATGAGATGCAGAAAAATTTCGTCAGGAGCGATTAAAAAACATTGCTGTTTGATTGTCAGATTGTGACATCAATTCAGAAAATATTTCGAAATGATTAACTGCACTCTACAAAATCTGAATCGTGTCATAGTGTAGTAATCATCATATCGTGTAATATTATATGACTAAACGCAATAACCGTAAGCTTATTTGATGCGAGAAAGCATTTATCGATTGACATTTTTATATAGGGAAAAGATGCAACTTTGAATTTTTTTCCTATTTCCTATAATAGGAAAAAATTGAGGCTTTGCAGTTTCATTCTTCTGCCGAATGTAATCAGATTTACAAAAGTTCTGTTTTCTCGCAGGTGTGACGACATTTAAATTATCGATTTCATTACCCCAGATTCATTTGTGTACAGTGGCTATCAGAGAAGGGGGGCAAGAGAGGCAGCTGCCTCGGGCCTCACGATTTTAGAGGCCTCAATATGTTAGAAAAAATATATTTGCATATTTTTATACTGTTCGAGCTTCAGTTTTTATCAAAATTTGATGTTTATCAATGTTTTCGCTTTTCTTGTGCACTTACCACTGTATATTTGTCAATTTTGGTCCTTTTTTTTGAAGGACCTCAAAAAAATAGTTGCTCCAGGTCTTACATTTTCTCTGTTTATGTAAATACTATTCTTTGCATTTTTTTTAATAAACCAATAAGAATTTATTAACACAAATTTGTAAACTTGCCAACTGTAAAATGATTTATTAAAAATTCCTAATTTTGTTTTAGGTGTGTCCTCATAATAGAAAACGCTGTTCTGCATTAGTCTGTTGGAGCTGTGCTATTAAATGCTTAGTTGTAGCATGAACAATACCAACAGAACTGAAAAGCTTTCAGCTCTAATAAATCACGTATCGGCTGATTGACTGTGACTCATACACAAATTACCATTAACTTAATGATTCTGAGCGTGGTGGACAAATATTTAAGTCTTACTTCTCTGCAAAAAAAAAAAAAGCATGTTATCTAGGCGACTACCTTTTTTTTATGTCTGTATTTCGTGTTTATCGATACTTCGTCCCATAAATACTATAAACAAAATGATATTGTGACGTTTACACTGATTCATTTTATTTTAAATAAAACTGATACGAGAATTTTATAAGTAAACCGTCTTATCTGCTGGTTGGTGTCTGGTAGATTCAATAAAAAAAAGTTTTAAAGGTTATATCCACGAATATCGATTTTTTCGGAGGGCATAAAATGGCTGGCGAAATGACGTTTCGTCAAAAAATAACGATATACTTGGCGATTCGACTAATTTTCGTAGTTACGACACAGAAACCACCGATCAGCTGACGCTGCTCAAGGTCATAGCAGTTTAATCTTCAAAAATCGCAATAATTTAGCTAATTATTAAGTTAGCACCGATTTTCTGAATAATATTCCGTGCGTATGTATTACGCGTCGTAAATTCTCAAAAAAGTTTCGATGATTAAAGTATTTTCGGAAATTTTCGCGTTTATAGTTAACCACACCGATAGCCTAGAGTGCGCTTCGAAACGTTGTATATATAGCGTTGAAGTAGACTAGGCTGTCGTGTTGAATGAAAGGAGAGACGGTTAGCACTCCCCTTGATAAGGACGGAATGGCCTCTGGGCCTCAACACAAATACGGTTAAGGCACAGCCGCCTACTTAGCGGCACTTAACCAAATTTTTTTAAAAACCCGGGTATATTAAAATTATCCGTGACGTCATACCGAATTCTGCTATCACGTGCCGCTACATCATGCTCCATTTATTGTTTCTTAAGTTGTGTTGCGTGTGTCGCACGTATGAGGAAGAACACTGCTATTGTCCTGGTGTATTCTCGATCTGAAACATAAAAAAAAAATCGTCCAGAAATCTAATGTCCTCCAAATAGGACAGATTTGTGTGACGTAATATCAAACCGAGATAATTGGAAGATCGATAATCAACTTTTTTTTTATACATCAGTATTATAAATGCAACATTATTCATTTGCAGTATCAGATTGATGTTAAAAATAAACTGTCATTACGTGACGAAATATGTTGATTAAGACGTGCTTGTCGAAATATATTTTACTAATACCCCAGAAAATAATGGCATCATCCTCGTGTTGCCATGACAACACAAACTGTTTAATATGCTCAGTCCGTGTTTGCTGGCACGATATTTAGAGCATGATATGAAGTGTCTCATTGATTTACTGTTTACGGTTGGTTTTTCGCATTATTCACTACGATATACATTTATTGATATAAATCAATTGCGCGTTGCTTAATGTTGGAAAGAATTCCATACTGGAGAAAGCAGATATTTGTTGTCTTTGCTCCACTTAATGACAGGAAATATTTATAAAAACTAACTGGCAATAGAGATTAATAGGCTCAGGATATGCGGAGTTACGAGGCGCTTGGGATATCCCTTCTCGAATGACATGACTCATATTCCATTGACTCATACTACTTTGGCCAACTCCCATTTTTTATGTTTCATTAAAACAATTTGTTATGTCTAGATATTTTGTACAAGTTGATTACGTAAACTGGTTTTTAAGACGGCCAGTCATAGTTGACAGTTACGTGCAAAAATGTCATGAAGATTCATTTTTATTTTATTTTTTTTATATGTTTTAATTGCGCTCCGTACCATTGTTTAAACTGTTTTGTGTATTTTTATTAAAGAATTTTTCTGTTTAATTTAATTACTGGTATAAATAATTAAGTGGATTTGCGTTATATCGATTCGTCTGTACGTAATTTTGGTTCTGTTTGACTTCGCGTATACAAACGAGAAAGTAGACGTCTCGAGATTTTAAATTAAGTTTTTCTGCATTTTTTAATATTGTGTTTCGGTTTTTAGTCTCCGTCTTTGATAGTAATTTAATAATTCAGTATTTTATTTTTAAAACTGCCAGAATATCAGACCGAGTTGTGCTTCATCAAAATTTTAAATGAGAGTAAAGTAGGTTAGTGTCCAGGTATGCGCATGTGTTTGTCCTTTATTAACCGATTATTAAATTTTTATAAATTTTCTTTTTGCAATATTTGATATATTATTTAAACTAGTTTTGAAGAAAAACGTTGTTTTACTGCTGATAATCATTGATTAACTTTTTGCTGCTTGATTTTTCTTGTTTTCTTCAGAAATACCAGTCGAATTAAATTGCTAAATTGAACATTGCACTTTAATGATAATTTGTTTTGTAATAAAAGTTGAAGTCATTACGATTCACCAGTCCTACAGAACAAAAACCAATTTTCTTCTGTAATTATAACATTAATTTTGTCTCAATTTGCACTTTTTACTAACGCTCTTAGAGATTTTATCTGTGATTCCATTTTGTTTATCACTCTTTAAACGAAATGTGTGAAATTCTTTCAATAGTACAGTATACTTCAGAATTGTATCCAGGAAAGAAATATTATATCAACTGACGAAATAAAGGTATTTTCCCATCGTAGCCTATCTCGTTCGGCTAGTTTACTGTTAAAGGATGCTATTTCCCAACGGATACGAAATCTCGACAACCAAACATTTCTGGAGTAATTCTATCAGTCGCAATGTATTGCACCAAAGAAATCGTTAGGATGTTTTTTTCTCCCCAGTTTTCTTTTAGGTGAAAACATCAGTAATGCGAATATTTTAAGGAAAATCTCCAAATAGATTTCGTATCGAAACAAATATCCGCAAATGTAATCAAATGGTTTCTGGAGTCGAAGATATCTTATTGCATTTCTGAAGCAGATAACTGTATCTGTATAGCCTACAGATCTTTGTTTACCTAGTAATAATCGTATCATTTTTTAGGTAAATACACAATGTATTTATTAAGAATGATATAAAATTACTAAAATAACTGAAAATCGTTCTGTACATTCCATACTGAAACAAATCTCAGTAAATTTAATCAACTGAGACGAATTGATTAGTTACTGTAATCGTTAACCCAAAATATTTTTGTATTTTCGTTACTTAAAAATAACAGTACAGTTATACCTCACCTTACGTCGTTAATTCGTTCTAAGACTCGCGACTTAAGTCGAATAACCTCTTTAAAAAACGACCTATAACTCCTTAACGTCGATAACATTTTTAAGTTTCTAAATAAATTTGTAAGTTTCAATAACCGTACTCCGATTGGACGAATGGTCAAGATACTCTTTTACGCATCGTAAAAAGTTGAACAAGAGTCAACTTCGGCGTAAAGACGCAGCGTCTAGCCTTATAGCGAAAGTAACATCAGCATCAATAAACTGACCTATTTACATAGCGTTTTATGCCTGTGAAATCCAGCCTTTAGTATACTTATTTTTTCCTATTAACAAAAAAACCGACATAAAATCGAAACGACTTAAGTCGAGGTGTGACTGTATAGTCCTCTAAATAATGCTGTGAACAATAATTTCGAATTGTTTGCGAGATAAATTTATACTTTCGAGGCATAATTTGTATAACAATAAAGAATAAATGACTATCGACGTCGAGATACCGTACCTGGTAATCGAGTAAAACGAACGTGGTTAATTATTTGAAACAGCACTAATTAAGATGATATCTCTAACTAAACGAAGTAACGCATATGGAGGAAACATTATCCAATGCATACATAAGGTTATAATTCTGTTTGCAAATTATAGAGTTTATTTAACAAGAAAAATAGAAGCTTTACAAAGAACGAAATTCATCGAGAATAATTGCATATATTGTAGTTCATATACGAGTCTAGTCTAGAGATTATTTTTACAGATAAATGCGTTTTCATTATCGTTCGTATATTAATCACAGTTTTACTATAAAGGCTTCGTTGTTATTAACTAAAACCGTACTACATCTGTCTGCCTATAGATTACTTATAAAGATGATAAACGAGTGTTATTAAGACTCGGATAAATTAATGTAGAAGTGGAAAAGAGAGGTCTTCATTATGATAAGCAAACAGATCTCATTCTTTGATCCTTTAAGGGGTGACCTCCTCACAGCACGAACAACTCTTGGCATCTCGTAAATCGACCAGCTTAACCGCTAATACTGTGCCAACTACAGAAGGTGAATTATCATCTAGTTCATCAATCAACAACCTTCGGGTGTGATTTCATCTGTCGTGTAACTCGTTTTCCATTAAGGAACTTTAAATGTATATGTTTGCTTACACGCGCTCGCAATTTTCCTCCTTTACAGGAAAGATTGTTTTTTTTACGTTTTACTTTCCGCAGCGTTTTCTTCGATAGATAAGATTGCATCATTTTTAATTATTTCTCTTCGAAATTCCTTCTGGTAAGAAGATAAATTTATTCTCGCGCTTGAATCGAATTTTTTGAGAAAAAACGAATGGCACCTTAGTCATAATCAATTCTGTTTTAAAAGAATAGCTTTTGCTGTCAGAACAGGTGTTTCTGATATGTTTCATGTCCCAGCAATGATTGAAGTAGAGCACTAATGAAGAAGAGTGCGACAATGTGTCGCCATTCGCGACTCCATTAAAACTTGATTCAATAGACGAATGTCGAGACCATACCTTCGATAGACCTTGAGATTTAACTTTACTGCAATACAGTGAAATGCCTGATCTTTATCAGTTTATTATGCAAATACTAATTATGTCTTCGGGTATTACTTTGGGAATTACTCATTAATGAACGCACGCTAGATATTCCACCATTCTGAATATTCTGTTAAATTCATAATAACAAAATTTGCATTTTTTCGATAACTTATCCGGGTTATGTTTGAATTATGAATAATAATTTTATTGTTGCGACTCTAATTGAATATTAATAGCTTTACCGTGCGAATAAAAAAGGAATTAGGGGTAGGATTCGAGATTACCTGCCGCGAATTTTCGCAAATGTATCAGTAGCGTGACGTATCGAGCGCGCCGCGTAGCCGTCCAATACGTCGCCACATAATTGTACTCTACCTGGATAAGCGTAGCGCCGCGAAAACACGTGGCAGGTAATCTCGAATCTTGCCTAATTATGTTAATACAGTATTGTGAAACTCTCGTACGCTTTGCATTTGTTTCGGAGATTAAACATCTGTTTATTGTTAAACGTGGCTTTGTAGCAAAACCGTGTTTCGTCATAAACGATAAAATTCTCTAATTCTAACCGTAAAGTACAATCAGATACATTGGTTTTTTTCTTTCTTCTTTTTTGATTTTTATTGACGTGAACCGACCATTCGTGATGTGAATACATCTTCCTTATTTTTATGGACTTGTATCCTATACTATTGAGTTTTCTTTCTTATATATAAATCGAATTTTGAAAAATAGAACGGAATTTAATGGCAATTCAGTTTTATAATAAAAACTCGGGACGTCCGAAATCCGTTAATAACTATAAATCTTTAATTTAAAAAAATCTAATCTTTTGATATCGATTTATTATTCATTTTCGAAAATTGTAAAAACACGTTAATAGTAAAACTTTCAGATGGCAACAGTGTAAATAATAATAAAAAAATTAAGTGTTGCCATATAATACGTTATTCTTAGAAATTAGGGTTAATAACAAAATATTTCTATCCTTTCAGATGGCAACAGTGTAAATAATAATAAATTTTTAAGTGTTGCCATCTGATACGTTTTTCTTGGATAATATGCTTAATAAAATAATTATAGACTGTTTTAAAATAAAAATCCCAAAAAAATCGAAGAATTGGCAACACTTATTGATTTCATAAATCGTAAATCAGTAATGTTGTTTTATAAACGTTCCTTTAAATTGTATTTATCATCATTTCGTAAATTTTAAAGTTAAACAGGTAGTAAACATTAATGGAAACAGTTGTCACTTAGAATTTCGTACCTGTTCTCGGTCAATGTGTTATAAATTATTTATTTCGGTACCTTTGCTAGTTGTTGCGGCACTGCCCTCTATTGATAAAATTCTGTATTCTGACGTCGAATCTCGATTTTAAAGATATTTTATGGAAACGTTCGATTTCACGCTCCGTGGCACTATTCCCTGTCTTGTTGCTTAGCAACCGGAATCGGGAAATATGATAAAAGATGAAATCTCCATATATTATTTTAAATATATATATTGAAAGAATTAAATTCTGTTGCTTAACGTTTCAAATAGGAAAAAAGAGAGTAATTTCTTTGCTAAAATTATAATTCCAGTTACGGTCTGATTACGTCTGCAATAACAACAAATCAAGCAGAAAGTTTTTACACATGGTAATACCGAAAAATAAATAATATGCTGATTATTATATCGGTCGGAATGTAAATAAGTCACTTTAAATGACATCATCGACTAATGACTTAATTTAAAAAATTCGAATTATAATCAAAAAAACGTTTGCAGTCGGAGAAAAAAAATTGTTTTTAACATCAGAAGAGATTATTATAAAAATATCATGTTTCCTGTATTATTTTTTCACGAGTAAGTGATGTAGTATTAAATGGATATTTTTAAACGAAAGCGCTTATTCTCTTGATGATTAATTTAATACGAGTGTTGGATTTTTACAGAGTAAAAAAAAAAATTATTAAATCGACTGAAAATAACAACATATTTTTATCCTTTCAGATGGCAACAGTGTAGATAAATAAATAAATTTTTAAGTGTTGCCATCTAATACGTTATTCTCGGATATTAGGCCTAATAACAAAATATTTTATCCTTTCAGATGGCAACAGTGTAAATAATAAAAAAATTTTTAAGTGTTGCCATATCTAATACGTTCTTCTTGGATAATAGGCTTAATAAAATGATTATAGACTGTTTTAAAATAATTATCAAAATTATGATTCCATTCATATTTAAATAGCGTATACAACGAAAAAATTTTAATGTTTTTAGTAATAACAACAGAAAATCGACCATTAAAATAAAAGTTAAGTTACCGTGAAGTGTCATTGACGTATAATTCGATACACGTACGTAATTAAAAAATTTTAAAATTCCTCCATCTCTCGGTTTGCCATCTAAAGAATATTTTATTATTATTTTTTTCGGCCGCGTTTTTAATTTAGCGAGTAAATCGATCGAAGAACGGCAATATTCCTGGAGGAAAATTTATATTAGAGAAAATAATGAGAAATGAATTATTATAAGCACTTTTAGTCGTAATTTCCGGCCAGCCAGAAAAGAGAACTATATGGAGTAATATTTGACTGTAAAGAGCCAACCATGTTAGCTGACTGGATCGATATCATCTCTAGCAGTGGAGAGAGAGAGAGAGGATTTTATTTCATCAACTTACAAAAATATTTTCTAACTTCGTGTATAGCCCCGGTAATAAAATTTGCCCTTTCTTAAAATAAGTAAAATTTTAGCGTTTCACTTATCAATAACCTACCTTAATATCACCAAAATGGTATTTATTGATAAAGATGAGCGAGATAGGCGAGTGATACGTTAATGGATATTTGAAACGATTAATATTAATTTTGAATTATTTTATTTTATTTTCTGAAAACTATTCTCTTCTTTGCGGTGATAAGATTAAAAGAAGAACCATTAGCGTTTGGCGGAAAAGTTTTGGAAAGAAGCCAAAGATTGGATGTTATACTTGTGTTTTCAGGTTGAATTAATCCTCGCCCTCTCTACGTTTATACGCTGACTATTAGAAGACATATTTTGGAGTACTTCCAAACTATAATACGTAAAAAAATGCCTTCATTATAAAGTGGTATCTTAGATAAAACTGAAACAAAAATTAATTTTTGGGCATTTATGTTCATACACGTTTTTTTTTTTTTTTTTTTGTTTAATACTTACTTTTTATTTGATTTTAATTTCTTTTACTTTTTTTTTTTTTTTTTTTTCTGAAAACTCGGCAGATTATTGCCGTAAATAATAACGATTTTAATTTAAAAAATCTAAATGCTTAATTATAGCGAAGTCGGCTATAAATGCCATTTTTGCATTTCAAATTTCACAAATTCCTTTTTGTGCCATTTCGTTTACAAAAGACGATCTTTCAAAGGAGAATTGTTACTGCTACAAACGCTATTATGATTTTAAGTATAGTTTCGGCGCCGCTATTCATTTTTTATTAATATTTGTGCACCGTAGTCTGTTAGGAAAAAAAAGATAATAAGCCAAAGGTTTGATTAGAATTTTGCAAAGAAATCTGAATCGCTAAAAAATTTGTACGAATAATCTTCAACGTGTTTTTTTTTTTGCGATAAATTACATTAGAGTTGTGAAACTAAGAAAAAAAATGGCTTATTAAATTGAAACGATCATTAATCACTTCAGAAGCGTATTTTTTGTTGTTTGGACTGCGATTTAATATATTCACAACTTGAATTTTTCCCTTAATAAATTTTATATTTATATAAAATTTATAACTGGGTGAAGAATACTGGGGCCATATCGATAATCGTAAAAGCTTGTTTTTCCTTCGTCGGTGATTGCCGATAAAAAAAGTTGCTTTAGGCATTCTTAGCACTGAAAAGAATCTTGAATGTGTCTACCTTTCTCATATTAGTTGACCTTTCCGCTAGAAAGTTATTCAATTGCTCCTTTCTCAGATCAAAGGCACAATAACAGCATCTGCTTAAAGAGATTCCCCGCACCTTTACCGTCTATTGAGGTAAACAGCATTGATACCCTAAAAAAGGACAATGCACATATCTTTTACAGTAAATATATCTCTCTGCAGAAAGTAAAAACATCGATGTCAGTAGGTCATATACAGTATTAATTTTTCGTCTCAAAAGAATAAATAATACGCAAAAAATTACTGAAGAAATTTTACAAAAGATTAAACTGCTATTTTTTTTAAACCGCTCTCAGAATGATTGATAGCTTATTTTTCTTAGTAAATATTGAGTTTTCACTGCTTAAAACTGTTGATTTTTATCGTTCTCAAATAGATAAATGATTTTATCTGAACTCTGTGACATATCGGAATAGATTTTCTGACATATTCGGATTGTATTTAAGCATAATCATCACTTTCGATTTAGTCATCAGTCATTACTTTTTAAAAACGTTATTATTGCCATGACCTGAATTCTGACACTTTATCCTTTTATGTATCACGCCATTATAACAATGTGTTGTCTTAATAGATGGTTTAAATTCCATAAACGTAGAAGCAGAGAAATGAAAAAATAAAATGTCTGTCACCAAAACCAGCTGTAGCGCGTTTATTAATTCATTATATATAGTCATACCTGGACTTAAGTCATTTTCGAATTTACGTTAGTTTTTTTTTTTTGTTAATAGAAAAAAAAGAAAGCCTACTAAAGGCTGGGTCTCACAGGCGTAAAACGCGATGTATTGATGCTGATTTTAATTTTCGCTATATAGTAGACGCTGCATCTTTACGCTGAAGTTGACTCTTGTTCAACTTTTTACGCTGTGTATGAGTACCTGTCGGGGTATAAGCTGGTTATTGAAACATATAGAATTATTTAAAAGCGTAAAAATGTTATTAGCGACATTACGGGATAGGGGGTCTAGGTCGTTTTTTAAAGAGCTTATTCGACTTAAGTCGCGAGTCTTGGAACGAATTAACGACGTAAGGTGAAGTATGGCTGTATTGCTTATGAAAGCGCTGAAAATACGAATTAAGTATAAAAACAAAATTAAAAAAATAAAATCAAATTTGCTTTAATGGTTCCTATAAATTAGACTACATATTTTAGAAATACCAGTTAGCGAAAATTGCAATAATTATCGAAATTACTACAATTATTGAATTTTATTTAAGGAAATTATTTAGTTTTTTTAATATCAAACTTCTTATTTTAATTGTATTTAGATAGGCAATTTAAATTAATCATTCTTAATTATCCGAAATAGCAAAATTAAGAAAGCGTATCGAAAGCTAATTAATGAAAAATGATGACAATATAAAAACTAGAAAATCTTTTTGTTTTAATTATTATTACTTTTACAACCGATTATTTTTTCATTTTATTCAATAGCAATAATTTCTATTTCTATTTTAATTAAGGTAGAAAGAATTCTTTTATATACAGTATTTAATAATTTGCAGTTCATTATTATTACGTTGTTTAACCATTAAACTAATGCGTTATTTTAAGAATTTAATGAAGTGTAAACGTTCTGCACGCTATAGCGTGCGTGCGTTAATGAGTTTCATAGATACGTTTTTACTTTTTTTTCAATATTTGCGAGTTTAATCAGATTTATAGATGTGACATAATACCGCATGCAAAACTTTAATTAGCCGCAAACACGCCATTTATGATATGTTTTTTGAGTTTGGCTAAGCTAGGATTTTTTCATTTTATGCCACTCTATAGAGGGAATGAAGCCATATTAAAAGACCATGGAAGGTTGGCCATACCCGCAATTGAATCAACCTCTGCTTTGAAAAATGCAGATCGACGATCAGAGCTCGGATTCCCCTGAAAAATAGACCGAATTCGATCGTGACTCTTCAAATGAAAGTTATCGCTCTTCCAATCGCCTAAACGATTTTTTTTTTTTAATTTGGATAAAATCTGAGAGATTAGAAGATAATTACAGCGATTTAATTACTAGAAGCTAAAATTTAATGTGTTGGCGTACTGTATATAAAAAAAGCTTAATTCTATGCATCTCATTTTAAAAATACGCTTTTTAATAAAGAAAAGAGATTTTTTTATAGCTGAAATTACTTTTTAAAATATGGAAAAGATCTGTCAAAAGTGAATGGAACTATAGAAAATGCGTTCTGAAAGCAATGACATTTTCCCGTCTTTTTCCTGAATTACTTTTTCATCTAGAAAAAAGAAAGATTTCTCTCGAAAGTGATAAAGGAAACAATAATGTTTTACTTTAATAATACTGTAGTTTCGCGATTTTGATGTGATGGATGAGGACAAGCAAATTACGCATCGCTCAATCTATTTGGACGTGGCTCTGCCTCATATTGAATTTAGCTCTCTTCAAGCAATACTAGAAAGTGTAGGATCGTTGCCCATCTATACTTCGCTTTTATATTGTCTAAATTACAGTATATTTGGACGTGGCTCTGCCTCATATTGAATTTAGCTCTCTTCAAGCAATACTAGAAAGTCTAGGATCGTTGCCCATCTATACTTCGCTTCTATATTGTCTAAATTACAGTATTTTTTTAGCAATATTTGTGTGTATTTTTACCAGCTTTTTCTTCTGAATACATAATTATACTGTAATAAGATTTTTGAAGTATTTTCAAAACTAGATTTAATGATATAAAATTCAATATTTTGATAAATAAGTTTTATCATCGATGATAAAACTTATTTATCTCATTTTTTTATGATACGAATATTTTTAATATGATCAGGGACTTTCAGAGAGAATGCGAGGCTAATGATTTAAAATTCAATATTTTGATAAATAAGTTTTATCATCGATGATAAAACTTATCTCATTTTTTTATGATACGAATATTTTTAATATGATCAAGGACTTTCAGAGAGAATGCGAGACCCGGGGCGACTAATAGTCCCTTAAAAATAAAAAATTGATAAATATCAATATATAGTGGTAAGTATAGAAGAAAAGCAAAAACATTGATAGAGAGCTTTTGACAAACACTGAAGCTGGAACAGTATAAAATATACAAATAAATATTTTTAACATATTGAGTTATAAATTGAGACCCCTAAAATTGTGAGGCAGCTGCTCCTCTTGCCTCCATCTGATAGCCACTGAATATGTTATTAAGTCTGAATAAAATTTTTATGAAATCTTTTGTAATTTCTCAGTTGAAAGATTTAAAATATCTTCTAGAAAAATATTTGTTTAAAATCTCTCTAATTTTACTGCAGTACTACCACTAATGTGAAATTATTTATTTTAATTGTTTAATTTTATATTTTATTTATAATTTCTCGATTGATTGATTTTCATCAAATTTAACTGGGAATATATATATATATAATTAAGAATACAATTACAGAATAAAGTAAATAGATACAGCATAATATATTTTGGCTTTTGCATATATGATTTAATTTTCTGTAAAAATTACTTCATAATAATTAGCCATATAAAAAATTCTTACTTTGTTTATCTTACAAAAAATGGTATAGGTTTTGATGATAAAAATTTGTTGCATTTTTTTTTATTTTACTTTATACATGTTTTGTTATTTAAATCTGTATTTTCATGTTATATTTTAAAATAATTGTGATATATTGAATCATATATATAATAATTTTATTAATTAATTTATTTATTGTAAAATAATGCTGTTTAGAAATTTCAAGAAAATACTTAAAAAGATGTACTTAATAAAAGTACTATTAAAATTTTACTACATATTGTCAATAATAATTAAACTTTTAGTTAAGATATTTAATGAGAGTTTCTATCAGATTGAAATTTTTTTTATGTTGTAACTGTTTAATGCCACTTATTTTGGAAACTAATTTTAATAAATTTGTTCAATATATAGTGCAGCATATCTTGAATTTTTAAATATCATTAATAATATGGCTAAAACAATATAACATAAAATTCTGTTTCTCTTAGCAAAATTGAATGTTAAAAAAAGAATAAATGTTTATGACATCAATATCCAAGAGTATTACTCAAATGCACTATGGAAAGCTTTTCATGTGGTTATTCGGAGATTTGTGACATTTTATAGTTCATCTTTTAGTTTGATGCTGTTCTAGGCTTTTATAGTAATTGAAAAAGGCACTTGTCTCATGTTCATCTTTTGTTTTCATAACTATATTGATTGTTAAACATTTAGAGGCCATATTTCGGTCAGACAAATAGCTGACGAAATGCTTCTAACCAATCGTATTTTCCCGCTATTCAAGAGTTAATTATAAGATGCGACGTTCAAAATAAAGTTTTAATTTGGTTTCTGAATAGAAGTTGTGGTTTATTGTGTAAACCAGAAAATTAACTAGTTCTTTTTTTAAGATGAGATTGCTTTTTTTTAAGACTTTTGTTTCCACATAATTACTTCAATAAACTAGATTCGCTTGACTTTAAATCGATGAGCTGATGACGATTTATCTAATTTTGGATGTTACGCTACAGTTTTAAATAATAACATGCTACTCATAAACCGTAATTTAAACAACGCCCTCTTTGAAAATTGTTTTTTTTTTTTTTTGGTTTTGTTTCTCTTTCTACGCGTAACTGTAATTTAAAATTTTTTTTTTTTTTTTTGTTTTCTAAATTGCATTTTCCTTTTTTTTTTCTAATAATAGTTAAGATAACGAAATCAATGTTGTTTAAAGAGAATCATTTGTATCTAAACTGTGTAATTTGTTATATATTTGTATGAGAAAAAGTGCTTTATTATAAATACAGTAAATTTTTCTCAGATATGTATGCATTAATTATAAGAAATGTTTTTCTATAATGTTGAATGTTCTATGATGTTTATTTCCGAACACTTAGAATATTATTATTGTTATTAATTTTTGTTGTGTACGCTTTTCATAACCTCATATTTAATTATACAGTAGACATTTTTTAAATCGTAATTTTTATGAAATGCACAATCTTGATATACACGTAGATTTCGTGTATATCAAGCTTTCGTGTACACGTAGATTTCGTGTATATCGCGTAGATGGTAACAATATCGAACTGGGATGGTAAATCCTGAAAAATATTTTTAAATCGTCATATATTAAAAAAAAATAATATTTTCATTTATAATTGTTACGTTTATTCATTTCCTAGCAATTAAAACAAAAAAATAAATTTAATTTTGGACTATAAAAGAAATAAAAATTAACAGAACTATAAAAATTAAAAAAATTCGATTTATAGTGACTTTCAATCTTTTATAAAATCGAATACTGTATAAATATGCAGAAAATTATTATTATTATTATTATCATTCAAAATAAATTTTTTTAAAGTAGTAATATTATACAAGGTGTATCAAAAATCACTGTCTGTCACCAGAAATAATTGGAATTTTGAAAAACAGGTTTTAATTTGAGAAAAAGCTGCATTCAAAGTATATGTTATAAATATCAATAATTAGTGGTCCACATGGCGACCATCAATGGCTCTACATAACTCAAAGCGATAGGATGCTTTCCGCAACACACTTTCCAGCATTTGTGATGTTATCTTTTGAACTGCATCAGGAATTTTCTAAGCAAAGATAAACAAAATCTCTTGCTTTAACTGTCTATAATAATTTTAAAAAGCACTTCTAGCAAGGTATAAGCAGACTTTTAATCACTTAAAATGTTTTCGGACCTGATTAAAGTCCATCATCAGTACAACAATTTAGATAGGAAACGTTGTACTGATGATGGACTTTAATCAAGTCTGAAAACGTTTTAAGTGATTAAAAGTCTGCTTATACCTTGCTAAAAGTAAGCAGACTTATTCTTTTAGCAAGGTATACCTTGCTTTTTAAATTATTATAGAATTTTCTAAGTTCAGCACCCTCGCTAATTATCCTACCAGTATACACCTTAGACTTAATGAAACCCAAGTATAAAAATCTAAGGGTGTTAAATCGGGGGAGCGTATTGCCCATAATCGTGGTCCGCCATGACCAATCTAGCGATTAGGGATTTGTTTAACACCTTTAAGTTTTTATGCTTGGGGTTTCATTAAGTCTAAGGTGTCAACTGGAGGATAATTAGTGATGTTGCTGAACTAAGAAAATTCCTGATGCAGTACAAAAGATAATACCACAAATGCTGGAAAGTATATTGTGGGAAGCATCCTTTCGCTTTGATAATAACATTATATCAAAGCCATCGATGGTCGCCATGTGAAGCACTAATTATTTGTAACATATACTTTTTCAGTTTTTCAAAATTCCAATTATTTCTTGTGATAAATAATGACTTTTGATACACCCTGTGTATTAATAAATTTTGTTAGAAAATACTAGTTCAGCAATGACGCAATGTGACGTTTGCATTATTTTGAATTTCTATAGTGATACCATCTTGATGCCGTCCGAAAATGTTTAATTAATTATTATTATTTTTCAAATAAGTTTTTTCATTTCACTTTATTTTGCAGTAATATATCATCCATCTTTGGTTTACGAAAATTTTTAGTGCGAAAGTAGATGGCCAATAATTGTTGAATGCAGGATTTCATAATGTGCATACAGTATTTATATATTGTACTATGCTCAACAAAATTACTATACTGTAAAATCATATAAACCGAGTTTTTTCGTTTAAAACATTTATTTGGTTTTGGTTTAACAAGATCGAGGAAAAAAAATTTTGTTTATATACAACAAAAACAAAAAATTCATTTTCTGGATCTTGCTAAATCAAGACAGAGTAAATTAAGGGATAGATGTACAAGTGAGTATCATATAATTCAGTGTTTGTACCGTTCATATATAAACCAGACAGGAAAAATGACATGTCGAAAACAATTTAATTTTTATAATAAGTTAAAAACTAATAAAGTGGATTAAGCAATTTTACAAAGATGAATAATTTCATTATTTTCTAAAAAGTTACTAATATTTGCTTAAAATTTCCAATATTTATATAATTTTGTAAATTTATTAATTTCAAAAGTTATTCAATTCATTGCAACATTTGATTCAATTAGTAGGTCAAGTTCTTTGTTCTACCGGATTATTTTTAATGCATTCTTAACTTTTAAGTACATCTAACTTCTATTTGTTTAGCTATTCTAAATCAGTTTAACTATTGAAATGGTTATTTTGAGATGACTGAAATAGTTAATATGTATTTGAATTATTATTGTCTGAAAAGAATCTTTGTCTATAAGCCCTGCTGTCATGTTGAAAGATAATATTTTGCCTTTTGAATAAAGCTACTTAACAAAATACTTATCCTGGATTTGGTAGAGTTAAGATTTTGTTAGAGACTTAAATTCATTCTGTCAAATAAAAAAATGAAAATCACTGATTTTGTTAAACATTTATCTGCAGATTTTACTAAATTATTTCCATCTTTTCATATGAATGTTTAATGCAATGGAACTCCCATTTACATTTAATCTCGTATCAGATGAATAAATGTGTAGCCTTCTAACAAAGCTATTAGCAAATGAATAGTAGCATCTTAATTTGATGATAACTGTTTCAGCATATATTAAAACTTAATCATTTTCACTCTTATTGACTTAGAATAAATACATGTTAAATGAATTTGAGAGTATAGAATGTGTTAAAAAAGACACTATAAATTTTATTTCTGACATTATGTATAATCTTATTTTGCAGTAAAGATGATTTTAGGATAATCGGTCACTAGAAACTTACCCAGCCTATCAAAAAGGAATCTTTTATATCATTTGGTACATTTTGTAAATATTTTAAGTATAATTTATCAGAGAAGATTTATGACAAATATAAAAAGTTTTATATTTGTTAGGAACTTAATCTCATAAATTTCCTAAACAAGATAAGAGAGTATCATATATATTAAAGATATTTTCCGCTTGAGACATTGAATTTGATTGCTTGTAATAAATTCTCTCTTATTGAATTCCCAAATTAAAGTGTATGATAGCTAATAATATATCATTGACAGCTTGTAGTCAATCATTTTCATTAATTGTTTTTTAGATGAAAGAAAATTCATGATTAGATAATATAATCATTAAAATATTCATTTAATTTAACAATATCTTTGTCTCAGTTATGATTTCTAAAATACTTTTTAGAAATTATTAGTAAAATTTATTATTATGAAATCATAATATATAAAAATTAATAACCTATATTACACATACTTATTTTGTTGCTACTTAATTAATAAATAATACTTTTTGATTTGAATGAAAAATATTTAAAATATTTTCAAATAAAAATATTTGCTTTTATTATTAATATCACATAAATTTTATATTACTTGATATACTATTTTTCATTTTTGCAACTTTAAGAATGATTACTTTGAATTGCTAATAATAATAATAATAATAATAATACATTTCAATAGTTAAAATTTAAAAATATGCATTATACAGAAAATTATAATAATAAATAAATGATTATAGCAATTTTAAATATTTAAATAAAAATTCATGTAAGCATTTATTAAAGAATTTTTAAGATGTAATTTCAAAAGGCAAAAATAAATTAAGATATAGTGGGTCCTCAATTATGTTAACAACAAAAACTAAATTAATTAATTAAAATATAAAATCAGTGAAATGGAATAATGCTGTATTTTTTTTTACCATTCCCTTCATTATATAGAGAAAACAAGGTGGAAACATATAATTATAGAAAACAAAGTAACCATATTTTATATGAGTACTAACAAGTATATATTACTGTTTATGAACAATATATTAATTAAACTATACATCACACAGGACAGTGGAAATGCTTTTGCTTTCCATTCAGAGGACCTAGGATTGAATATGGAATCTACCCCTTTGAAAATTTATATGCTTGATTAATGAGGTTTTTCAGTTAGTGTTGCGATTTTCAGGAACCTAACCTCGACATTAAATAAAGACTACTACTATATAATATAATTCAGTTTGCATCTTTATAATAATCAATCTATTTAATTAAGTTTTTTGAATTACAAATTATAAAAGTAAATTACAGAAGGCACCTTCTTAACCGGCCACCATGGTACTGAACCCTTGGCCAGATAACAAAATGGCCGGTTAAACCGAATTACATATACGCAGTATACAGTATATGGAATACAATACATAAACATCACAAAATAAGCAGGAAAAAACCACAGAACACTAAATACACACTGAATCACTATATTTTAATTTAAACAAACAATTGTACTATTACATCGTTAAAAATAGATATTAAAAAGAAGGAAAATACAGGTACTGTAATGTACATTACTGTGTTCTAGAAGAAATTGATAATTTTCTTTTGTTTTTTGCATCCATTCCTTTTTTAAAAGCAAAATCACGCCATTTCTTTATGAACATCATATCAATTGCAGTGGATTCTTTCTGTTGTTCGATGTATGATGTTGCCAACTCCAGTGCTGCTTTTGCTTCCGCGTGGCTAATTTTGTTAGCTGAATGAACGGTTAAACCGACGGCCGGTTAAGAAGGCACCTTCTGTATATATATTGATTATAAGTAGTTATATTTTATGCATATAGAAGAAAAATGTAACAATATGCATTTGTCAGCTGAGGGGGAAAAATAACAGCTTTAGTAATGAATTGTACAAAAGGCATGCCTTTATCCTATTTATTATCAAGAGATTTAATAGATTATTTTGTTTTAATTATATTTTATTATATAGTAATTTGTTTAATA
>AYEL01079572.1:0-76990 GCA_000484575.1 Olivierus martensii | reverse complement strand
ACCCCATCTAGCCGGAGAACTCTCTACTACGTCTACGAATGGCAGCACACTCTCAGTTCGGTTTTTTTTGGGTCTGCCCTCGAATATATATATATCAATTACTTTAAATTAAATTTTAATTGATACAATCAATATTTTATTAATTAAATGTTAATAAAATCTGCAAACAATTTTTCATCATAAAAATATTCACTTTTTCACTGAAATTAAACACTATTAGCCTAATTTTTAATTTTATAATTACAATAGTAATCTTTTGCCAGATTTAGATGCACTGTACATCTTCAAATTAATAAGCCATGTCCTTAACTGTGTCATTATTAATTTCAATTTTAAAAGAAAACTATTTATAATTAATAAAGTGCTTTAAGGTAATGGAGACTTGTACAAGGTGTCCATAATTAAAGTTCCTCCTATTCAGAGCTGCCTACAGCCATTACTATTCATCAGAAAGTTATGAAATTTTGGGTACTCTTTAATAAAGGGATGAGAAAGACATTCAGTGAAAAAAATTTTAGTTCCAAATATTGCCATTAGAGGGAGTATTCCTATTTTATTAATGAATTACTTATTTAGCTATATTATTGACTTGTAATATTAGAATTAAAATCTGTTTGACATTATGGCAAGTGTTGTCAGCTACCTTTTAAAATCTCAGAATGGCATGTTCAACAGTTGAATGAAGGGAGTGGCTTGAAATACTGAATGTGTGGCATGAAATGCTATCTTTAAGATCAGTTAAGATTTTCGCATTGTCACAGTTTATTAGATTTTTCAGATAACCGCACAACCAAAAATCGCATGGTTTCAGGTCATTATGAAAGTGTAGCTTATGACCCTTTCTTCTGTAAAATGTCTTTTTGAGAATATCTTTAACACAAACTATTTCTTACTACTCCTTTTACTTACACTTATACCTCATAGACTATTCAGCACTTTTAGCAGTTAAGTTTCACTTTCGTTTTTATGTTACCAACTTTTTGGCTATTTAAGCCATCTTCAGGTAATGTTCTAATAGCAATAGAATAGATTTCAAAAAGTTCTTAACGTGGAAATCATATTGTTATTATAGTAACCAGAGATTGTATGGTAATGGTAGCGTGATGCGACATAACAATTTTTTATATGTTTTTTCAATATATAATTATGACTATATGGTATCCATGGACAAATAAATACTATATATCATGCCATCATAATTAATGTTAATTAGATCTAATTTTTGCAGTTAATTTGAAAATTAGAACCAAAAGTTGTTTTATTATTTGTGATATTAATTATAATGGCATGAAATATAGTATTTATTTGTCTGTGGATACTGTATATCCATAAATATATATAGAAATGTAAGGAAGTTAACTCTGAACTGTCCTATATAAAATAGGACAGGTCAGAGTTAACTTCCTCACAGAAAAACATACAAAAAATTGTTATGTCACATAATGCTACCATTACCATACAATTTCTGGTTACCATAGTAACAATACAACTTCCATGTTAAGAACTTTTTGAAATCTATTCTGTCACTATTAAAACATTACCTGAAGATGGCTTAATAGCCGATAACATTCGTGACATCAAAACAAAAGTGAAACTTAACTGCTAAAAGTGCTGAATAATCTGAGATACTTTAACCCAATCTGCAATATGTGAAAGAGCTCCATCTTGCATAAAGACTGTTCATCCAAGGCATTGACATGCTTGCAGAGCTGGAAGAATTGAGTTATTTAACAGTGATGTATATTGTTGCCTAGTGATAGAACATGTTACTGCACTTGACGGAGTTAACTCTTCAAAGAAATATGGCCTGAGAATAAATGATGCCAAAAATCCATACTGTTACATTTGGGGAATGCAACAGAACATCATCTAGGATCAAGTGGGAATTTTCTGAATCCTAAATTTGGCAGTTGTGAGTATTCATTGAGCCATCCAAATGAAAATGCACTTCTTCTGACTAGAGGATGTTCCAAGTAGGGCCAAATACCAATATTGAAATATCAGTATTATACAGGTATCAAATACACCCAGCCCTCGATTTACATGGTAGATACGTTTCTGGAAAAATAGTTTACTGAATTGAAATAATCACTGATTTTGGAAGTTATTTCTGATATCATTGAAGCTTGTCTATGTCTATAGAGGACAAAAATATGATTAAATTTTTAAACAATAAAATGGATTACTTTCAAAAAAAAATTTTTTACCTTTGAATCTGTAAATAATGCATAATTTTGTGAATACCAATATCAATATTGGAATTAACAAAATTATCTACCCGTATTGGAAAGTTTAATATTATTAAGGTGACCAACTTTTTTACAATGAAAAGGAGGACACAAATTAATTGAAGAAAAACAATATCGTAAATAAAAGAAACATTTTATTCACTGCAACAATAATACGTGTATTGAATTTAGTTATAGTGAAACAAGATTATTTTGTTTTGTATGTAAATAAATGGGACAATATACGAAATATAGCTGTATTTACCCGTTATTAATTAATCTCTACAAACTCGTAAACCCACAAAACATAACAAAATGATACTCTTTTAATTATAAATGGCATAATTTATAAATTTATTTATGCAAAACAATCAAAATAAAACCAAAAATAATTTTTGTTTTCATTTAAAAACCGTGTAAAAGCAAAACTGTGTAAATTGAGTACCGTGCAAATCGAGGGCTAGGTATATAACAAATCAATATCAGTATCGAAGAGAAATACTGGTATTAGAAGTGGGCCCATATGCTTATATTTCATTATATATTACACACACACGCACACACACTTTTGTCTACAGATTATTATTTCTCTTGTATTAGTAAGGTCTTCATTTTTATTATTATTTTTTTTAATCTTTATTTTCATTTACAAATATATTGAATTAACAATGAATATATATATATTGCTTAATGAATATTTTCTTACCATTATAAAATTATTTTCTGTCTGAATAAAATTTTTCACAAAAAATTTGTCATGCTCTGAAAAAATTATTATTTTTTGAAATTAGTTATTCTATATCACGATTTTTTTTTGTTTGAAAGAGCTTTGTTATCATTAAGGGTATAGTTTACTGAATTGAAATAATCACTGATTTTGGAAGTTATTTCTGATATCATTGAAGCTTGTCTATGTCTATAGAGGACAAAAATATGATTAAATTTTTAAACAATAAAATGGATTACTTTCAAAAAAAAATTTTTTACCTTTGAATCTGTAAATAATGCATAATTTTGTGAATACCAATATCAATATTGGAATTAACAAAATTATCTACCCGTATTGGAAAGTTTAATATTATTAAGGTGACCAACTTTTTTACAATGAAAAGGAGGACACAAATTAATTGAAGAAAAACAATATCGTAAATAAAAGAAATATTTTATTCACTGCAACAATAATATGCTATAATATGATAAATGTCGTAATAAAAACATTTGTAGCATTTTATATTGTAATTATGCTGAAATGCCTATTAAATTATTATTTAATGAGTACTTTTCCCATTGAATGAATATTTTTTGTCAATGTATCATCTCTTAACAATATATTGGAAATATCTGAACAAGAAATGTCCTTCATATTGAATTTAACGTCAAGTGCTGCAGCTAGAGTATCAACATTCAATCTCGATTTTTCATTGTCCAAAAATCATTAGCAATTGAAAAAATCTTTTTCAACTGCTGCATTAGTTCTAGGGAAGCACAATGTAAATTGAACAAGAATAAATAAATTTTCACGTGGAAATGTTCATTTTTGAAATGGCTGAATATTTCCACTCATCTTTTATCAATTTCAACATGCTCATTTTCTCATTGTATTAATTTTTCAGAATTTAAATATATATTCAGTCTTCTAATTTCTTCAAAGAGACAATTGTCATCTATTTTAATGTCTGACATTTCTTTAGATAAAAACTCAACATAAGGAAAAGGAGGACATGTAGGAGGACACTTTTTGAGGGAGGACAGAACTTACAAAAGAAAGACTTAATATTATAACATCCCTAGTTCCAAGACCATTCAGAATCAACTTCACAGCATGCAAGAAACTGTAGTAAGAAGCAATAGTCGTGCTTCAAATCATGTGGAAACAACTACTGAACAAGTGAAAGATTGTACGGATAATATCATAGAATCGTCCATGCAAGAAACTGTAGTAAGAAGCAATAGTCGTGCTTCAAATCATGTGGAAACAACTATTGAACAAGTGAAAGATTGTACGGATAATATCATAAAATCATGGGGTGTTGCGCTGTTAAAATATGTCAGAATGTGGCCGTTCTGTCGCATTCAACATGCTGATCCATGACACCGAGGTCCAGGATTGGAAATTGACTCGGAAACCAAATTATAAAAAAATATGAGCATGTTTATTTACATATAGCAGTTAATATTGGATATAAAAAAACTAACTTAAACCTGACTTTACAATGATTATATTTGGAAATGAGTTCACTGTATATGGATAGCAGTTAATATTGGATATAAAAAAACTAACTTAAACCTGACTTTACAATGATTATATTTTTCCAAGAGAGAGAATGAGTTCACTGTAACCTTCCACATATCTGGGAGAGATTTTTGTTGATCGTACACTACTTCATGTTGTAGTAGTCCATACACAAATCCTAAATGTCTATTGTCCACTCAGTTCATAGTTCACAGTTCTTATTTTCTTATCTTTGTTGTTCACTACTGTTGAACATGAATTGCCTGTCTTTGCCATCGTCGATGCCATCCGTCCTCTCTCACCTCCATCAACTACCGCCAACGGAGCAGGTTGAACTCCCATCGTAAAACTTACATTTTTCTGTTGTAGCTTTTCCAAATTATGAACTTCTATCTCTGATTCTCTTCTCCTCTGATCTGTTCTTTTTTCCATAAGGAAGTCGGTTTTTTATTTGATTTTGTAACAAGGATCTTTCTCACGCTCGATGAGGAATTAAGAGAAGTTCCTTGTCCGATGGAATGATTAATTTTTATTTATTATTATATCTTTCAAAATTTTACATTTAATTTTTAATTTAAATTTTAACATAATTTTATAACATTCCTACAAAACAAAGGACTGGGGGTCTGGAATCTCCAGGACCTCACAATCTTATGAAAAGTAGAAGATAGTTTATCCAATGCTTCTGCAACATGACAAACACTATTGTTGCCCATAAAGTTTGAAGCTCTGTTTTCTTCCGCCTGAACCGCAATTTTCTCTACTGTCTTAATTCAAGCAGGTTTTCTTCCTGTTCCAGGACAAACATCCAACAATCCTGTTGCATCAAATTTTGTTATCTTTTTTTGGAATCTCTTCAGAAGTGATTGGACCTCTTCAAATGCCCTTCAAACTCTGAAATTTTTGCAAAGCTGTCGCATTGCAGAATCGCATTTTGATAAAAGAGTTTTGCTAACAAAACATGATTTTGTAAACTGAGAGTCATTTTGAGTGATAACAACAATGGAAATAATTCTTCTGCAAATGTTTCAATCTTTTATAGTGCAAAAACTAATAAATGATATTGTTTCAAACATTTGCATGTGTACTATGAGTAGTTTTTATGTTAATTTGAACCCCTAGATAGAGTAGTATATTCTTTTGCACCACCAAATGCTGCAAAAGTGGCCATTTTATATCCTGTTAGATAGGAAGTTGTTATTGCATTCATAGGCTTTCTAATTATTGTTTAAGAACAGGGCTTGTTATAGTTCTATAAATTATTCTAATCACAAACAAAGAAAAGAGTCTATGACTCTTTTTTTTGTTGCAAGGTTAAAAAAAAAAAAAAGAAAGAAGTGGTTAAAAAATATCAGAAGGTAAGCTTTTTCTAAATATGATCTTCATTTACTAGGTCAACATCTGCTGTATTTATAAATTAGAAAAGAAATATAATATTATGATTTACTTTCCATAAAATTACCCATGATTATTGATTGACAGGAGGATATATTATGGCAGCTAAATGCACTATTCTATCTAGGTACTCTATATACAGAGCTTTAAAAGTAATTAAATTGATTGACAGGAGGATATATTATGGCAGCTAAATGCACTATTCTATCTAGGTACTCTAATTACTTTTAAAGCTCTGTATATAGAAAATACTGCAAACTCTAGTCTATTTCAAGATAACTTGACAGTAAATACTATTATTATACTACATTGCAGTATAATCTGTATATAGAAAATACTGCAAACTCTAGTCTATTTCAAGATAACTTGACAGTAAATATTATTATTATACTACATTACAGTATAACTACCATTGTGAGTATTTCTACACAAAGGAAAATAGTTCCTATTAAATTTAATATTAATATTTTAAAATATAAAAATGACATATTATCTTATAATTTATTGTTTTGGGAAATAAAATATTGAAATATTAAATTATTGAGATGATTTAAAAATATATATTTTAAAATCATGTGACAAAATTTAACGAAATATTGTTGTTATTTACAAATCACATATGAATACAGTGTTACCTTTGGCAGTTCGGCTGTCAGGTTATCTTGAAACAGACTATAGCGTCATTTGCTTACTCACCACCATTTTTGTCCTTCCTGGATTTCAGTGGCAGTTGAATCTACATGTTAAAACATAATTGCTTTATTTTTGGTATTGGTTGGAAAAACGAAATGGAAATCAATGTTATAATTCATATTGTCCAAATGCTTTGATTTAATCATATGCACACTTTTTTGTAAAAAATGAAAGAAAATAAAACCACTCAGAAGTTGAAATAGATATAATGAATTTTTTAACAATAGTTTCTACAAATAAAATTTATTTAAATTTCTGAAATCATTTTTCATCTTATGTCAATATTTTAAATATAAAAATCCAAACTACTATTATTTCCTGTTAAATTTTTTCAAAGATTGAATTGATTTAAAACACAAGGTTAAAATTCTTGAAAAAGCACTAACACAAAATTCAAAATATATATTACAGAAAAACCTGTGCTAGGTGGCCAGTTTTCGGCAGCTGAGATTGTGGCCACCAAGCACAGGTTGGCCACCAGACATAGTTAGCTATAAATTTCTTTATTAAACCTCAAATTTTAAAATGCAAAGTTATGACACAATTTTACATTCTTAATTAAATCTCATTTATGGGCACACCAGTAGGAATAGTAGATTGGCAGAAAGTCTGTATAGAAGAATTTTTCTGCAACATCATGTTCTTTCAGAGTTATTTTTTCAAACATCAAACATTTCATCTAACATTATTAATTAATTAAAGTTGCATTACTTTACAATTTTGTTAATATAAGTCAATAAACTTAATTTCAATAATTAATTTTTTCAATGTTTCTTATCTCTCGTGTCAAAACAGAAATGACATCACAAAACTTTCATGCATTATATCTTTTAAGCAGAGTCTCAAATCAAAAAACATGACTAACTTTTTTACACAGAATTTTATCTAGAAGTCTGTAAATTTTGGCACAATCTTTTTGAATCATCCTGTAGAATGAATCAAGTTGACATTATTTTTACTCAAAAAAAAAAAGGTGAAAATTAAGCCTAAAATTTCAAAAATATTAACCATTTATTTAATTTTAATATTTATTTAGATACTTATAATATTGATTTGTATTTATTATATGTATTTTTTTCTTTTTAGGGCACAATTAGAGTTCCAGCTCCGTGTCAGTATGCTCATAAATTGGCATTTTTGGCTGGACAGTCTCTTCATAATAATTATTCTAACCTTTTGGAAAATAAACTATTTTATTTATAAAATTCATGTTTTAAATAAATATTTTAAATCTTTCCATATTTTAATTTTTATATAAAAGTAACCATTTCTTGTTCTTTAAACAAAAAGAATTACTTTATTAATGAAAATGTAATATTTTTCAGTGTAATGAAAAATTTGTTATAATTTTTTAATCTCTCAATAAAGCTTATTTTAAAATATTGCTCACATTTATTTAAAACTAAGATAATCTTTTTAAACTTTAAAAAGGAAGAGTTAACTGAATGATTGTGATTAAATGAAAAATATTTGTAAGATGAAACTTCATAAGAGAGAGAATCTAATATATAGATTACTGAACCAGGTATCAGCTTTTGTTGAAGGAATGTGAATCATTGCATTGCAATAAAAACTGGGTTTGATACAATATAAATATTGTTTAATAATTATAACAGTTATTGTATGAATCCTTTTCACCTTTTGTATTAACTTGTGAGTTTGTGTAATGTTTACTAATTATAACAGTTATTGTATGAATCCTTTTCACCTTTTGTATTAACTTGTAAGTTTGTGCAGTTCACAACTGCATATGATAGTAAAAAAATTATTTACATTACAAGAAATCACAACAAGCACTTGAAGCAGGATAAAAAACTAATTTATTATTAGATATATATAATATGCCCTACATATGTGCATATTATATATATCTAATAATAAATTAAGTTTTTTATCCTGCTTCAAGTGCTTGTTGTGATTTCTTGTGTTAGTAGAAGCAGCAGAACTCAGTTGTTTATAGTTATTTACATTATTTTAGTCTTAGAAAAGTAAATCTATTTTGAAATAATATATTAAATTTTGATTGAATTTTCATTCATGTAAATCAATAAATTGGCTTCCAAGAGTATTTTACCAATAGATATCTGTTGAAATCTATTGATAATACCCATATATAGATATAGTTATGAACAATCTATACCAGGTTGCCCAACCTTTTTGTGATTGCAAGCTACTTTTTTCACTGGAGCAATATAGCGATCTACTGATATCCGTGGAATAAAAGCACAAAAATAGCAATGTCATCTATATAATTCAAAATCTATTAAATAAAATAAATAAATTCTTCATAACATTGAAAATATGAAAATAACTATGAATACATGGACACATAAACAAAAATTTTAATGCGATATTTGGCATTCTGTAGATTTTGCAATTGATTCCAAATTTGGATTATATAATGAATGTGATAATCTTAAAATTTTTACCAACATATTTTGTTGTGAATGTAAGTTAGGTTTTAAATCTATAATTTTTGCTCTGCATATTTTGGAGTCTTTCAGATATTCATTTTCATAATTGAAGAGCATTGTTCAAAAATGTCTTTCAATATTTCCCTTTTTTAGAATAGCAATAACTGAATTACATATTAGTCAAGAGCATTTGCCATTAACCATGGAAAATGAAATCATGTTCCCATTCATAATGATAATGATAAGTTTTAATTTTATTTTCTACGCTAGTAATTATGGCTAAAAAAAGAAAAAATTTAAATAATTGAAGAAGTTTATTTTTTAATATATATTACTTTTTTTATTACCAAATAAATAATTATGGCTAAAAAAAGAAAAAATTTAAATAATTGAAGAAGTTTATTTTTTAATATATTTAACCCTTTTTATTACCAAATAATGATATATTGTTGTCTGGACCTGAGTAGTGTAATAAAGAAAGGAAAAACATTTGAACTTGTAAATATTTTGTCCAACAAAATTTTGCTTAACTCATCGAAATAATCTTCTTTATTGTTTTTGATATATTATTATATTCTACCGATTGATCTGATCTGTTATTACTTAATAACAGATTATATTCTTCATTTATTGTTTTTGATATATTATTATATTCTACAGATTGATCTGATCTGTTATTACTTAATAAATGTTAAAAGACACAAAGAACGAAAACACATAAGGATGACTTTATTTTTCTTATTTCAAGAAGAATACAGACCACCTTTACTACATATTGTAAAGTGGAAGTTTAACAAACGAGTTGATCGGAAGATGGTCAGAGGCTTGCGATCAACTAAAAAAGCTTGTCGGGATCGACTAGTTGGGCAGCCCTGATCTATACCATCAGATCAACGATAATAGATTCAGATAAATATGAATAGAGTATAATTAAAAAATAGAATTTGTTTTTTAAAGGCATCTTACTAATCCTTTGATTATTTAAATTTAATTCATGTTCAGCTGTAAGCTTATTCCAAGAATTCTTTAAATAATTATCAGAGAGAATTCAGTAATAATTATCAATAATTATTACTAATATAGGGTGACAGACTTGATTAAATGTTATTTTCTCCAATTTATTATTTAAGAAATTCTTGAAATATCTACACCACTGTACTAGTTTGTTTTTTTAGTGATCAAAGGTTTAATATTCTTAAATTTTTAATTTCTTAGCTTTATTCTGTTTTTTTTAAACCATCATATCTTTTCCTGTATATTCTTGTTGTTTTTCTGTTTTTTTAGTGATCAAAGGTTTAATATTCTTAAATTTTTAATTTCTTAGCTTTATTCTGAGTTTTTTAAACTATCATATCTTTTCCTGTATATTCTTGTTGTTTTTTATTCAGAATAATCTGTTATCATCATTCAAATATTGATCTGGATTATTTTTATATAAGTTCTTATTTAAATAATATTTTAATTGAAGAAATTTGTTCTAAATAAAGTTCAAATTATACTCAAAAATCCAGTAATCAATATTCTGGTTCCTTCAATTTATAGGCATGAATGTCGGAGCGCATTTTTAAATTTACCACATTGATACGCCATTGTTTTTGGTTAGGTTAGTTATATTAAGCCACCTATCCTCATAGGATATTCTGTATCTGGCAGTGGCCACTTATAGAACCCATCACAGGCTGGCCAGCACCATGATGGGGTCAACAGGATGGTTGAAGGATGGAGTTCAACGGGCTGGATCCGGACCCCTCATGAAAAACTGGAGGTGTGGGACCTGGATTTGAACCCGGATCCTCTAGGGTGGTTAGCCAAAGCTTTACCACATTGCCATCTGGCCAACGCCATTGTTTTTGGAGATGCGCTGTTTATGTTTTGACAGACCTATACCCAGAATCAATGTTTGGTTATGTTTGCAATCAAGTTGCCAGATTGGCTTTTTTTTACATGTTTGGCGTTAGAAATTTTTTTAAACATTTTGACGTTTTTTCTGGCTTTTTTTGTTTATTGGCATCATATAAAATCCTTTAACTTTTTTCGAGGGTACAGTAACGAATTAAAATTCTGAGGAACTATTTTATTTTGTTGAATTAACATTCTGTAGAACTAGTCTCTTTTATAGTTATTGAACATTAATATAGTTATTTATATAGTTTATTGAACATTAAAATTTCATTTGCTTTTCATTTAGTGTTTAATTTTATTTCTTTAAAGCACTGTATAAGTAGTACTTTTCACCAATTATTGATGTGGGACATAGTGTTGTATACCTGTGGGTAGAGGACGAGAAACCCATATAATGATATGATGAATACCCATATGACCCATATAAGATCATTTTGGCCAAAAATGGACATAGTGTCCTATATCTCCGACCCACAGATATATTTGCTTTGTTTACTTAGGAGTTGTGATTATATAAATTTTAGATAAATTTAAACAACACAATCTCATGGACATGTCTAATTATTGATGTGGGACATAGTGTTGTATACCTGTGGGTAGAGGACGAGAAACCCATATAATGATATGATGAATACCCATATGACCCATATAAGAATTATTGATGTAGGACATAGTGTTGTATACCTGTGGGTAGAGGACGAGAAACCCATATGATGATATGATGAATACCCATATGACCCATATGAGATAATTTTGGCCAAAAATGGACATAGTGCCCTATACCTCCGACCCACAGATATATTTGCTTTGTTTACTTAGGAGTTGTGATTATATAAATTTTAGATAAATTTAAACAACACAATCTCATGAACAATATACTTAAATATTCAGTAGAAATTTAGAAGCTATTACAAGTACTGACATATTGGCTCTGAAGTAAAACTAAAAATGAAAATATGAATGACATTATGATAGTTTTAATGAAAAATTAAAATTATCATAGTGTCATTTATAAAATTTTTAAGGAATTTCATTTATTTTATAGGTCTTGCATAATTTCGTGGTACTAAAATGTTTCATAGTATCATTTATAAAATTTTTAAGGAATTTCATTCATAAAATGGTGATTTCATTTATTTTATAGGTCTTGCATAATTTCGTGGTACTAAAATACGCGAAACGTGATATGATATCAGGGAAGAGAAAGCGAGGATGGAGGGGGAAATACAGAGGGAGAGGAGGCTATGGTTGAACATATGGCTTAATTTTTGTGATTTTTTTCTTCATTTAATAAAGATATATTTAATATTATAAATTGTTATAACATTACTTTAAATTTTCCTTATTTGTAAAAATATATTTATAGCTCTCGAATAATTTTTAAATTGTTGAGAGAGAGATTTGGCTCTTCCGTCTCAAAAGTTTGCCGACCCCTGGTTTATGGGAACCTTAGCCTGCAGTCATTGAAATTTATAAATATTAGAAAAAGTTCTACTGGTAATTTATCATATTCATGAATTTATTATATTAGAATATTATATTTCCTTTATCTCAGATATAATAAAAATTCTTGATTTTTTGAATAGTTATGGGTGCTTCGGTAATGGGACGATTAACTATTTTTTTTTTTTATGTAGGAACGTGGAACATCATAATTTTTGTTGTTACCAGTTAAATGTAATGATAATTAAAATATAAAAATTAAATTTTCGTCAAATTGGACGGATTTACTCTTAAAATTTTTAAAAATTTATTTTCAATCGTTAGTGCTATAGTTCATCAAAATTCTAATGTCAGTTCTGCGTTATTGCTACTCATTATTAATTCTTACGTTACTACTGCGTAATGGCGATTTTTAGAAAGGAATTTGCAGGCCGCCGAATTTGACGTGAAATAATTTGTTTAAAAAATTTTTATTGTTTGTCATTAGTTCTATATTAGTGTCGTAAACTCCCAAAGTTGTAACGTTAGTGCCGGGTAATTACGCGACACAATATCTGTCGCGAGATATGTCATATTATGATATCTATTTAAAAAAAAATTGTAATCTAGTGCCGGGTAATTACGCGACACAATATCTGTCGCGAGATATGTCATATTATGATATCTGTTTCAAAAAAAATTGTAATCAAGACTAGATGATGATAATTTCAGGAATAAGATTTTTGTTGAAATTTTTAATTCAACAAAAATATTCTCTACACTCTTCATATTGGTTTTTATTTGGTTGATATTTTCAGAAAGAATTAAATAAATAAAGGAAAATCTTCATTCGGTTTTGGTCAAAGTCAATTGAAAATAAATCTGCAAGAAGCTTTCAGAGAATATAAGCAATTGTGCCAAATTTCTAAAACATTTAAATGAAGAATATTCCTACCTATATTCAAAATTTATTCAAATACAACACTAAGATTATGAACTATACTGTTATTGAAACAGACGGGTTTCAAATATTCTTTTTGTTTTAGAATATTGTGGTGAAATTTTTCAAAACATCAAGTGCCATATCCCAAATTTTATTGAAATCGGTTGAGCGATGCCTTTAAAAAAGTTGGGAGGGAAAAATAATGAAACAAGATTATTTGCGAATGTTGTGCATTATCATAATGCTCTAATTTTCTTCTCATATTTGAAGGTTGAATGAAATGAATTTCTAACTGATTGATATAATATTCAGTAGTTACTATACATGGATTACAGTCAATATCGTATCTCTTGACTAACTATGAAACAGTATCAATTTCGCGAGAGAATTAATAATGATATATTCTCTTAACGTTAATGCTAAATGAACGAAATACAGTAAAAATAGCTTTGATAGAAATTAATAATACTTCAAAATATGGATAAACTGCTTGAAACTTTATAGTTAAATGAAGCAAAATGATTAAAAAACACTTTTATCAATGGCGCAAATAAGACATTATTAAATATTCCATGTAACGAATTCAAAATTAAAGTGCTATGTAGCCTACCTTATAAATAAAAATATAATTTAAAACTGATTTCTCATAACATTTTAATGTGTTGAAATATTGTGTTTTGTTTTAGAAATAGTTTAAAGAAAAACTGAGGTTGTGACAATTTTAAAATAGTAATATGAAATTATTGCATTTATAAAAATGATTAAAATATAATACTAGTAATTCATGCAAATACTTCTAAATATTCAATAGTAATTTTTTAAATCGCAATCATAAGCAATAATGCTGAAAAAATATATGGATTAATACGGTGATAGGACCACGCATAGGATTATAATTACTAATATTTTTAAAACAAACACTAATCTTTCATTTAGATATTTATTCTTTATTCCTACATATTAGTTACATAGATAACGTATATTTTAATCAACATATAATGCAATACATTAAGTTTATTTTTATCTTGTATCAATAAATTTTAATCTAATAATATAGGGGTGTCCAACCTTTCGGCTTTCTTGGGCCGCATTTGGAGGAAAAAAGTTGTCTCGGCCGCACATAAAAAATACTAATTCTAACGATAGTTGTTAAACAAAACAGTTAATAAATAATGTATAATATATGATATTCACCGCGAAAAATAATCTTCGACTTCTTTTCGTTCAGAAATTTTCTCAAATCATTGAGCGGCTCAAGAAGTTTTAATCACTGACGTCAAGTCTTTCTTGGTGTTGGGATTTTTTTTTCCGTCAGTGTATTTTAGAAAATGGAAATAGGAAATGTAGATAGTACTTAAATAATAAAAACTTCATTAAATACATAAAAATCTCAAAACAAATAACAGAAAGGAGGAACTTTATAATTTTATGGTGGGCCGCATTCGTTACCGCGCTGGGCCGTGGGTTGGACAGCCCTGATTTACATAGAAAACATATACTTTATTCAACACAGAAAACAATACATTACAGGTATTTTTATCTTATTGATACATTTTTTAATCTGACTTTATAACAGAAATAAGAATATAATATAGAAAATAATTCATTTAATAAGATAATATATATCAATCTTGTGATAAATAAATATGACATACGCAATTTATAATGTGAAAAACGCCTTCAAAATTCAATTATATGATTTAGGACGAAGTTTTCTAAGTTAAGACGGATAAATTATTTAATGACACTATATATTGTTTATGTGATTATCAACATTTATCATTTTATGTGAAAGAATAAATTTCTAAAACTATTTCTACAAGATTTGCTTTAAAGAAAGAACATGTATTAGTAGGTGACGAAATCCAAGAGAGCTTTTAATTTATGATAAACTTTCATTCAGATTACTATATATTCTTGTAACGCATTTCTTTTTGCCGCCAGTTACACCAGTTAATTCAAGTAGAGTTGAAAATTCTGAATAGAGTCCACTCACTACCTATAAAAATTAAACAAAATTTTTATATATAATACTTTTAAAATTTATTAAAATTAAAATAAAACTCATAGTTTGTGGTCTAAACTGTTAACAGTTTATTAGGTTTTCGATAATATAATGGATAAAAATAAATTTAAACAACTCTCACTCGAATGAAAAAGTTTCTTTTGATAAAGAAAAATCCTGCAATTGATATTCCCATGGGACTTCTTCCAAATCTCTTCATGAAGTCTATTATCTGTTATTAATTATCTATTTATATAAATCAATTTAGAAATAAAAATAGAAAAAACAATGACAGGTTATTACTTTAAGTTTATACTCTATGGTCAAAGGCATTGAAGAATATTTTCCTATTGCTACGAAGTTGTCATATATCTATAAAGTATTAGAAGAAACATTAATAATTGTTGATTTTGTATTTGTCTTTATAGAAAAAAATACTTACTATAGAGGATAACATAGATAATCCCCTTGCTGATACCAAGCATCCAAAAAGCAATATCAATGCAAAGATTGCAACAGCCTGATTTATATTTGAACTCTTGTTTAAAAATATAGCTCCATATGACAAAAAGCAGGTAATATAGACATAGTGAATATAAATGACGGGTAGAAGCATTTTCCATTGTTCATTTACATGTTGAAAAAATTCCCATATTTCTAAATGCTTTTCCATCAGATACTGCAAATATGCTATATTCACTACTCGTTTTACTCGCAATTGCTCCGACAGCTCGTAAAGTCTTTTCCCCATAATTATGAGACAGATTAAACTAAAACCAAAAACTGATAATACATGACAAACTATAAAAAGTAAATGCAGGTGACATAAAATCGTACAAAACAGAGCTTCTAAATCACTGCATCCTTCGATTTTCATGCGAGAATAAATTACCAAAGTTGTAATATTTAACATTACAATCGAAAGAATGTAAAAAACAGAAAGAAGAAACACTAAGACTATATTTTCAATTTTATCAATGAACTTGTTTTCGGCGTTATATATATTCATCTCATAGTGAAAAGATATTTTTCTCCTCTTTACAATGTTATACTGTAGAGCGAATAAAACCCATTCATACTTAACTGTATCCCAAAGTTATTTAGTATTCTGATATACAATTTGAACAATTTTACACATTTTGTATATTTGTTTACTTATACCTATTTACAATCCGATCAGGAAAAGACCGCCTGGTTAAATCCCAACACCAAGAAAGACTTGTGTTAGATAAACAAAATTTGGAATACGGCGTTATCTACAATAATTTTTTCTTGGTGTTGGGATTTTTTTTTCCGTCAGTGTATATACATTTAGAAATTGCATTTGAAAAATTTAACAATTATTAATTGTATTGTAGGGTAAGAAGTCTCATATCAAAATTCATGAAGATGCATCTGGGGGAATTTATACTGTTGGAGTAATAACTCAACCTGTAACAACTATGGAGGAGGTAATTTATTGAGCATTTAATTTTACAACCAGTATTGCAATTGTGAATTTATCAAGAGGAAAATTTCTTTTCAATTATGATAAACTTTTTGTTTTGTTAAAATATATGTAGACAAGGAGGTGTTTAAGGATGGGTGCCCTATCTAGAACAACAGCAAGTACGCAAATGAATTCTCAGTCATCAAGATCTCATGCTATATTCACATTACATATCAAACAGCAGAGGGTAGTTAAATTACAGGTAATATAAATTTATAATAAAACAGATTTTGAAAATTTTCAATAATTATAAATTTTAAATTTTCCTTTATTTAGATAAATGAAAATGAAGAACAAGTACAGAATGATATTTTAGAAGAATTTGAAACACTTACAGCAAAATTTCATTTTGTAGATCTAGCTGGTTCAGAAAGATTAAAAAGAACTGGTGCTACTGGTGATAGAGCTAAAGAAGGAATTTCGATTAATTGTGGTTTGGTATGTGTAACATTTTTTGTTTTTGTCATAATTATATATAATGATGATTATAGAATGAAATCCATCATCTTTTTTTATATAGCTTGCTCTTGGAAATGTGATATCAGCATTAGGAGACAAATCACAGAAAGTAACTCATGTTCCATATAGAGATTCAAAACTAACTAGGCTATTGCAAGATTCTTTAGGTGGAAACAGGTAAAATTTCAATATTTTAAGTTTTTAAATTTTCAAAAAAATGGAAAGAACTTATTTCTTTAATATCAGTCAGACATTAATGATTGCCTGCATTTCTCCATCTGATCATGATTTTATGGAAACACTTAATACTTTAAAATATGCTAATAGAGCAAAAAATATTAAGAATAAAGCAATTGTAAATCAAGATAAAACTAGTCAAATGATGGTGATGCTTCGTCAGGAAATTCAACAATTAAAATTAGAATTAATGGAATATAAACAGGTAAGTTTAGTTAAATTTTATAACAAAATCCATATTAATGTGAACTTAATAGTTAAAATAATTCTAGGGGAAACGAATTGTAGGAGAAGATGGAACAGAACAGATTAATGATATGTTCCATGAAAATACCATGTTACAAGCAGAAAATAACAATCTTAGAACAAGAATAAAAGCACTTCAGGAAACAATAGATAGGTTAACTACTCGTAATACAGAACTACTAGCAGAAAAAGCAAATGGATTATGGATTGAATCAGGTAATTTTTTTTTTATTTATATAAAATTCAATAAAGCTAAATGGTTTGAAATTTTCAGACTCAAATTCAAAATCTGAAATCACACAATTGATACAAGGTTATTTAAAAGAAATTGAAGAACTAAGAGCAAAATTAATGGAATCTGAAGAAACATGTTCACAATTGAGAAAACAATGTCAAAGACCTAAAACATTATTTTCATTAAGTCCTCATGCAGCAACAGTTTCTGTATCTGGTCATTATGCAATAACAACTTATACAGACAATAACATAAATGATATTTTGATAGAGGCAAAAAATGAAGTACAGAAATTAATTGAATGTTCTAAAACATTACAAGAGAGAAAGTAAAATATATTTCATATATAGTTTTCATTACTTTCAAACAGTTTAAATAAATATATTTTCATTATTTTATTAGTGAGAATGATGATGATAAATTAGAAGAAAATGAAGGAAATGAGGTAAATTACTGAGATATAACCATAATGTTTTGTCTGTTATAACTTTGATTTGATATATAAAATGGAGAAATTTATCTGAAATATCTGGTATTCAGTTAGTCTTAATCCTTCAGAATCAATTTAAAAATAATAAGTTAAGAATAAAGATAATAAATTAGTTTAAAATAAAGTAATAAATTTCTAAAAATCAATTTGTTTTTCTTTTCCTTGGTTAAAGTTTTAAATAAGAGAGAATATATCATTAATTCAAAGAAAGAAATTATTCCATTTTTATTGTTTTCTTTTTAAAAAAAATTTTGTGCTATGCTGAAGAATACTAGATATAACAATAACTTGTAATTCTAAAAAAATATTTTAATTACTTTTTATTAAATTTGAAAAATAAAATAATTTCAAAATCATATTTTTTGATTTTAAAATAATCTTTTATAATTTTTTCTGGAAAAAAATTATAAAAGTCTTATCAATTAAAAATTATCTGTTACAAACTGTACAACATTGTCAAGTATAAATATGGTTTTAACCAATTTAATGAGGAACTTTTTAAGTATATTAACAATCTATCAATTTCTATATATTTAAAATAATTTTTCATTATAGATAAAAGAAAATGGAAATTGGTGTTGGGATTTTTTTTTCCGTCAGTGTATATATAAATGTTAACCTAACTAAAAGCTCGAGTTAAAATAACTGTACGTTTATGAACAACTTCATAAGAGTGATCTTAAGTGTATGTAAATATTTCTAACAGAAATAGAACGAATTGAAGATTTTTGTATCAACAAACAACAATGTAACTTATGTGTATACCATGATACATTATTATAGTAAATCCTATAAAAATAAGTGACACAGACACATAGCTTTAAACCCAAGCAAACATAGTATAAAGAGACAACGACCTCAGGTGTTTTGCACTATCATAAATCAGACAACACCTAGACCAAGATCGCGTCTAGTAAACTTGTTAGCGTGTAACATGGCCAGACCAACCCTTTTCTAGATTGATTTATGTATATCTAGTCTTTTCCTCTTCAGCTAGTTTCCTCATATCTCTAGTTATTTCATTAGGGTTTCATTTTAATCAACCGTATAGAATTTAATTAGTCAGCGACCGTGAACTACTGGCTACTCCACTTAGTCTCGCCTTCATAAGATATCCTCTAGTTGGTAGAAGAGATGCAACATAAAGGCAATAAAGAATACCGACGTTAGTACAATGTTAATTTATAATTGCCAGAGATCAGCAATAGACCGAAACTAATTAAAATTGTTCTAATTATAAATCTTTCAATTGTGAGGTAATGGTTGATGAATTTTGAATAGAGGAACGTCTCGTATTTTAAAATGGAACACAGCTAGTTAGGAAGAAAAACAAAATAAAATCTACTAAATATGGAGGTGATGAGTAGGCCAGAGATGGAGAGCACGGTTGGTGGCCACATGGAAAGATGCTAGTTGCTTAAAGATTGTGAAACGTGATCTTCAGCTTCCCTACCAGGATTTGACTTACAAGACCAATTGAACATCTAGCAAATTTAAACGTTTAAAACTTCTCTAAATAAAGCTACAGTTCTTGAAAAAACATATTTAAATTATTTTTCATAGTTTCATTAATCATTTAACATAATTGTTTAGTAATAAGTACTGTATATATAGTCTATATATAGCATAAATATTGTATACGTTACATAATTGCAATTTTATATGCAGTAAATAACTTTTAGAGATTATTTATAGATTTCAATTAGAAAAAAATCTATAGCTTGACTTAAAAAAATTATTTATTAACAGTATAAATAACCAAAATTATATTTTTAATCGTTACATTAATTGTGTATAAAATTTCATTTTGGTATTTTATAATTTATAAAATTTTTAATGTATGCAATAATATATTATAGTCTACATCTACATGTAATTTATATTATTAAAAATTTTATATAACAATTTATGTAAACGATATTATTTTATGAAATTAAAAATAAAAATTGCATATAAAACATTTTAGAAGCAAAATAATGTTTTAACTGAAACATAAGTTTGTTGTTCGTAGATGTTCATTCATACTTTAGCAACATCGTCATATATTATTCATGTTATTCAATCTGATCCAGATGGTATATTGCATAATAACAATATGGGCTGCAAACATAAACATTTGTATTCATATGAATTGCTAAATATCATAATTTTCTTAATAAATGAACCATGGCAGGAGAAAACATTCCTTAAACAATCCGTTATGTTTTGAAGATTTATATCACAAAAATAAAATTTATATATATATACAAATACATTATGGATATTAAGACTAGACCAGGTCTAGACTATCTGTAGAGCGATATATAACGAAGCACATAGAAGTGTAAAATTTGCGTAATTTTTGAAATTACCGAATATTGAAAATGCTTTTCCACATGGAAGGTTATAGATATTCATCATTAATATCAGAAAAACTGACCACCATAGAGTTATTGAGATATAATATGTGTATATTACGAAAACTCTACGAAAAAAACTGTTCCTATTTTTCATACATTGACATATTTCCAGAAAATCCAAACCAACTATGCGGAATATATAAAGAAATGGAGAAAGTTTGCTTCCAAGGCATAAATAATATGGAAAAGATTTTGATTGATTCGACATTTTTAACGATATCATTTTTTACTAATATTCGTTTTTTCTTGTGAAAATATTAAAACATTTATGCGTTAGATAACTAGATCTGAATTTATAATTTAATTTCTATATATTTGTTTAGATTGGCCTGAATTAATGTTTAAATTATTGTATAGATGATAACATGGAAAATACGTTAATATAGATGTTTTTGTTTTCTAAAATAATGTCCATACAAAAAGAAAAGTATGCAAAGCAATGGAATATAAAGCCATAAGTGTGTTTGATGAAATTATAGTATATATATATATATATATATCTTGGATCTTTACAAATCTACAGATTATTCAAGAAAATTAAAGTGTATTTCTAGCGTTCTTAATCATATATATTAATAGGGAAACGTAGCTGGCTGGCTGGATATCTCTTTTGCAGTCGAACCACTATACCAATTCCTATAAGTAAGGTATCATTAGAAAAGATCTAATCCTCGGATTTCTACGACAGCCAAAAGTTTTGTGTCGTTATTAATAATTTAAAAAATTAAGGAATAAAAATTAAATTAAAATTGTAGTTTCTCTAAAAAAGGCAAAACTCGAAGGTGGCGCTATAACTTAATAATGGCCGCCATCCAAAGATTTTATATAGCTATTCTTAGGAGTTTTTCTTATGATATTTCAAAGGTTATTAGATTAAATCACAAGATTTCTGCTCATTTATATGAGCGGGTAATGTCTAGTTTTATTAAAACGTAATATTTTTAATAAAATTAGAAAAGATTTGATCGATTTATTGACATATTATTTCAATTATGATTATGAGCTATTTATTGAATTAGTTAATAGAAAGTTTTGTTTCTATTTATTGGAATTTAAACTTTAGTAGGAAAAATCCATTTTGTCTGAGAGCATATTTATCATCAAGATATCAAATAATGTTTCTAATATTTCTGTCTATTAAAAAAATAATACAGAATTTGCCAATATAATAGGCTAACGTATATTATTTATTTGTGAACTTTTTTGTTAATTTAATTTTGTTTCTCTTGATCGTATCCATCCTTCCAATTTCATGATGATTAATCAAATTATAGCTACAAATGGAATAAAAGTAAATTTTTATTTATTTTTTGTGTAATTATTTTTATATAATTTGTATCTTTTAAATAATTTCTGAAAGGTAACCTTTATCTATCAGATCAAAAGAACGAATAATCTAACTTGAACAAACTTATTATACTAATTACGTCAATACAGAAATCCTATTATAATCTATGTGATTGTGATATTTGTATTTTCTTTATGCAGGTGCTCGTCTAGTTTCGAATATAATTTGTATGGAAGTTTTGTTCATAACTCAGATACTTCTATTATTTTGGTGGTAGTAGTACTGAAAAAACTTTATATATTGTACATTGTAATAAATTTCACAAATAAACTAATTAAATGATTCTTATTTCATAGATTTAAAAAAAAAATCCTGAACACAAAACGAGGAATTTTTGGTGTTATCTCTGTCATCTTGAAATGACAGAGATAATACCATAATATGTTATTATGGTGTTATCTCGTCCACTGTATATAACTTACCATAATATGTTAACCAACACATGTATATAACTTACCATAATATGTTAACCAACACATGTATATAACTTACCATAATATGTTAACCAACACATGTATATAACTTACCATAATATGTTAACCAACACATGTATATAACTTACCATAATATGTTAACCAACACATGTATATAACTTACCATAATATGTTAACTAACTGTGTAATATTACATTATGTTCGTGACTAGAACATATTATTTAAAAGTATTGAAGAGTTTTAGAAATTTCGTGAAATTTCACATTGTAAATACGAATGTTCGTAATTAGAATGTTCTTAACTGGAGGACCGAAAGAGGTCATTTCTTCACTTTTTAAATGTCATTATTTAGATAAATTTCTGCCAAAATTTTCCTCTGATATAATATTTTAGATGCATTTGGAGAGAAAAAAAAAAAAAACTTCCTAAAATTAATTATTATAAACATCAATATAATGATTTTTTATGATTTTCATGAAAGTTTATCGGCTCGTCTATAATTGTTCTAAAATGATGAATTAAACCTTACTTTACTCCATAAAATTTATCGTATCCCTTAATTATACAGGAATACATAGGTTTTTATCATAATAATTGTTAGATGAAGATATTATTCCTGTGAGGTCCCGGAGGATCCACCATATTTTATAATTATCATATATTTTTATAATAATTACTGTATGTCACTCGATTTTATTATTATTATAGCGATTGTATAATTAAGTATGTTAACCGATTTATAATATTATTTTGTCAATTATTATATCATTTAAATTTTGTAATTTTATCAAACTTTGTATAATTTTTATCAATATGTTGAAATCAATGAAACGACAGTTAGCTTCCTTCCTACCCCGACTGTCGTCATTTTATTATAAACAAACGGGTTGAAAACCGCCTGAACGAGGAAGAAAAACAATAAAATGTCGGACGGAGAACAAGGAACTCTCCTTTCAAAAAGCCAACATTTCAACATCAAAATGATGTCAATGATTGACTCATAACTCCCCCCTGACAACAGATAAAAGGAGAGGGGATGGAATGATTCTGCGGCGAGTAATCGAAAGTTGGCGGATACATAGAGAAGCGGTCCTCTCTGACAGGAATACCTCCGTTCCGACTCTACAAGACCCATCCAGGTATGTAGCGCCAAGGAGCGATACACAAGTCAACCAGTTTGCTATGTTTGCAACCCATTGGCTACCATTAGATACAGTTACGCTTACTCATGTATCATATAGTTCGTTTCTTTGATTTCTCTCTTCTTAAAATTGTACTCAAATATTTTATATTTTTTATAAAATATAAAAAAGCAATCTTTTTCTTAAACATTGGAATGTACAAAAATATTAGAAGTTTGCTAAAGTTCTTTAAGAACTCAAAAAGGAATTTTTAAGAAAAGTATTTCATATGTAACTAATAGAAAAACAAAAAGAAATTAAGCCAAATATAACAAAAAAACATTTTGGTTTTCCTAAATTAAACTATAGATATTCTTCTATTTAAATCATCATCAGACTTATGGCAAGTAATATTAACAACAATGATGTAATCAGTAAATTCTGTGACTGGTCAATGCAATTCACATGTGTATGAATCCATGTGCAATGGTCTGCTGATTCTTATGTTTATTACAATAAAGTGAAATGCAATAACAAATATTGGTAATGGGCAATCATAAATTTTGGACATTTCCAATTCTCAATCACTTTGACTAATGGTCTTGGTGTTTGAATCAAACTCCATCATAAGTCAAGGATTATCTGACTTATGATTACTCTAGTTTGTCCTAATTATATAGTACAAACTAGAGTAATCAAAACATACCAACTCAGTAGTCTGTCACTATTACATATAGAGAGAGTACTTTAGTAATATTAACAAGAAAATAATGAAATATAATTATCTCTAATTTTCTCTGATAATTACCCCAGGCTAGTAATATAGAAAAAAATCATTGCAATTTACACTATTGTAGATCTCACCAAATACAGTAAGTCCATTGCTTATAGGTTAATTCATTTTGAAAATTTTCAAATAAGTTGAAAATTAAATAATCAAAACAAAATCTAAATTCAATATATATAAACGTGCAGAATAATAAATGGAATAGATAAATAAAATTAAGAGCATACTATGAGTAGGAATAAATGTGATGAAAATTTAAAGTCATAAGTGTTATTTTAAAATAAATTATTATTGTTTAATGTATATTTTTTATTTGCATTTTATAACAACACTATAAGCTACATAACAAAGCTTATATATTTATAGTAGTACAACGTAGAAAAAAAACCTGCGCAAAAACGAACTGGCGCATTGGAAGATAACATTTAGCGCTATTTATGAAGTTTAGGGGCGTTCGATAGTTACAGTGGGAAATGACAGACTATAATAATAATCGAAAATCGAGGAGAGTCCCTTCGGACACCCCTGCATAGGAGAGTCTATTAACACCTGCAACGTTGAAGCGCCCTCTAGCAGGTTCTTTTCTATGCTGTACTACTATACATATTTCTGAAATGACAGAACTCAAAACTGCATAAACTAGAAATCTACTGTCCATTTATCATCATCATCTTAAAATTTTGAGATTTATTATTATTTAACCATTGTTTATTAAACTAAATAAAACATCATAAAAATATATAATATATAATAAATTAACTACTAAGAAAAAATTTATAATTTGTGTACAGTTTCTCAATAATAGCATCTCAAGCATTCTGACAAAATATTTCTATTCAAAATATTTATGCATAATAATATAGGCCTATATATTAAATAATTAATACATAGTTAAGTCTCTGTAGTCCAGCTCTTCACCCCAACACTCTGCGAAGTTGTGACAATGTGCGAGAGAGAAAAAATAACTTAAAATAAATTGTCAGTTCTGTTTTTTTTATTAGCAGTTTTTAATTTGCTATTTGTTTGTTGTGCAGGCATTATAATTGAACTATTTTTTTAAGTTCAGTACACTGTTTACTGTAAAATAGTGTTTTTACTGTATCAGTGTTTGTTATTTAAATTTGCATAATGTCACAAATCAGAAAAAGTGAAAAACAAAAACACAAGACATTGATTGTGGTCGAAAAGGCAGAAATAATTAAGAAACTTGATTTGGGAGAAAAGTTTAGTGATTTGGCTTCGTTTCATGGTATTGGACAAGACATCATTTATGATATTTAAAAAGTCGGGATAAAACTAAGGGTTTTGTGAAAGATTTGAATAGCAATAATAGTGAAAGGGAAGTCTTAATAAACTGAATGCATTTGTTTGTGTAATTCCATTTTTTTCATTGAACATCCAATAATCTGAAATCTCTGAAATCCAACAAGCCCCGGAATTATATGTATCAGATTATGGAGACTCTACTGTAATAATAATATTTAAAAAATAACTAATGAATATATTTATCAAATCCTTATATCATAATTCATCAAATATCAATCATTGTGTAAGTCTCTTTGGTAGCTGACAATATGTTATATGGATATATGCCCATTGATAATTAGTTTTTGGATCATTATTTGTAAAATATTCCAAATGAAAACTTGATTATGGAGGGGGAAAAATTAATATAAAAAAATTAACAACCAAAAGACTAAATATCTGAAAAAATAAAAATAAAATTTCAGAAAATATTTTATATAAAATCAAATTTACATAAATCATATATTACATAGCTAGGGAGTGGCTGTATGTAGATTATGTATAGAATAATATAGTATACATTAAACCAAGAAGTTTATAATTATAAAAAATAAAGAAAGATATCAAATTAATTCTTTAAAACAGTTTTCAGAAAAATTGTTAGATTTATTTCATTTAAAAAAAAATCTAACTAAACGATCTTTAAAATTCATATTAATAATATTTGATATCTTATAAGAAATTTTAAACATTACATGCTGAAAAGATAGTGCCACAGATATACCAGATTCTAGATAAAGTAAGTAGGGTTTCTCTGTTTTTCATGTTGAATTAATTTACCAATCAAATTATTACACATATATACAAATATTTAACTAAAAAATAATAATGTATCTCTGAGAAAGACATTCTGTAGAATAAATGCATTATGTTCTGTTTATAGTTATAATAGATAACCTACAGCTTCTGAATAGTCTATATAACTATGTATCTTCAAGTTCAATAACTGAGTATGTGCAGTATCAAATATTTTATGAATTATTAAAAATAAATATTCATTCATGAATTAATAAAATCATCATTGATTATTAGACTGCACTTAAATAACTATCATCTATTATAATTATTGGATGATATAAATCAAGAACTCTAAAAGTATCTCACATATGAAAAATATTCACAGATGCTGACAATTATGAAGGAGGATTAAAGAGGTAATGAATTTATAATAAGATTATAGAAATTAAAAAAAAAATCAAATGAAACAGAAATGGAATCTTTTAATAGCTAGTAAATAGCCAATTTATACACAACAGCATACAAATGCATCCCACTTTGCATTGGAAATGCATTCTTGAAAAAAAATGAACCATACTGAAATGATAACAAACCAAAATAATTTTCATAAGAAACCATTAAAATGTGGAAAATAAGGAACCAGCATAGCTATTTTTAAGAAATAGTAAATATGCAAGTAGCATCTGTAGTATGTGCAGTATTCTTACTTCATATCGAGAGTGGTAACTGAACAACATACTGTACTGATACTAAATGGAAAAAAAATATTCCCATGAATAATCTGTAAAGAATAAAAAATTTAACAATGTGTTTATTGCTTCCTGTAGCCATCATGCTGATGTAAAGCAGAGCCAAGTACTTTGGCATTATAAATTCGGTAAATTAAATGTTGACTAGATGGCGTGGAAAGCAATTGCTTTATTCTGAATTCAAATATATGGATAATTCAAAAATTTTGTATAAGCAAATATTTTGTGGTATATCTCACCTCTTTCAGTTTTAAAAACTAGTGTTTTTAAACTGCATTGTACTTTAAACTGCACTGTATTCTAAGCATATTGAAACAAGTTTTTCAAGAAATATTGTCAAAATATTGGTGACAAAAAAAGGATTGAAGATATATTGAGATAAACTGCACTGTATTCTAAGCATATTGAAACAAGTTTTTCAAGAAATATTGTCAAAATATTGATGACAAAAAAAGGATTGAAGATATATTGAGCTGTTATTAGATTTGATATTTTCCATTCAGCAGGAATGAAGATCTTCAATAACTGTAATCATTGATGATTCCTTAGCACAGTGATTCTCAACAATGAGCCATACACTTCCTCAGAGGATCATGCCATATTTCTAAGGATCCAATGTAAAAGACCAAATTAATAATGACTTATAAAAGAACCTTAAAAGTAAATGAAATTCAGGAGGATGTCTATAAGGAAAAATGAGGTTCAGAAATAATGCCTTAGAAAATGAAAATGTTAAAATTAAATATTTTTAATACATTTTTTATTTGATAGTACAGGTAATTCTCAGTTTGAATTCCTGTTTAATGAATTCTTAAGTTTGTGAGTTTTTCTCAAATACAAATAATCAAAAAAATTGAAACTATGAACATTAATTATAATAAACAAATGCCAAATATTAAGCTATTTCAAACTAGGTACGTAAGTATATAATATGGTACAGTGGTACCTCGTAATTCAACATCCCACAATTTGACATTTGAATTTTGCAGTATGGTGCATGCATGAACATGGAATTGAGTGATGTCATTTATTATTTTTCACTTCTTCTTGAGCTGCTTTGGTGTTTGTAGTGTTGTTTGTGCTAATTTTCAATTTTGCATTTGTAGTTATTATTTTTTTGAATGAAATATAAGAATGTGTTCAAGAGAACTGACCAGAGGAATGATTTCAGAAAGAAGAATACTTGATTGAGCATAGAAAAGAAGAAAGAAATTGTAGATAAAGTGCATAAAAGCAGAACAATTAAGATGTAACTCAAGAATATGGTGTTCCTAGGACAACTATGACATGTTTGCAACAAAGAGAGAAGATTATGAGTGCTAAGGTATCTGCTCTTCATTGATAAAAGATCTATTCTTGATCTTTTATCGATGAAGAGATGGAAAAGCTGCTTCTTACTTGGATTAGAGAAAGACAGATGAAGGGAGATCCAGTAACTCAGGCAATGAGCTGTGAGAAGGCTAGGTTAATTTTTGAAGAATTGCAGAAGAAAACTCCAGGATGTACTTCAGATCAAACGAAGGAATTTAAAGCAAGTATAGAGTGGTTTCACAGATTCAAAAGTAGAACAGAATAAAGAAGACTTCATTCCAACATCCAAGTGCTAATAAATTATATGTAGTCTGCTGGAAGACTTCATTCCAACATCTAAGGGCTAATAAATTATGTGTGGTATAAAATAGTGTATTTTGTAATTTAATGTGTTATACAATAGTAAAATACATATAGTAAAGAAAAATAATATAATATATCTCTCTCTCACCTCCCCTTTAAAGGAAGTCGGATGGGTGCCCAACAATGAATTAATTTATTTTCCATAGTCTTATATGGGAAATATTGTCCCACAATTTGATAGTTTTTCAATTCGATGCTAGTTCAGCAACAGATTAGTGTCAAATTGAGAGATACCACTGTATAACAATATAGTACAGCAGTGGTTTCCAAACTTTATGTTACTATGCGTCCCCTAAAACATAATCTAATCTTGATGCCCCCTTATTTCATTAAAGTAATACAGACACGTTTCATGGCAAAACTTTATTAATACAAAAAAAGGAAAATAAACGAATTGACAATCATATATTGAATTGTATTAACATAATTGATAATCATTTTTAAATTAATTTCTTTTTATAACAAATAATAGTTGATACAGTACCCTCTCATTGATGTTTTGGTATGGATAAAAATATTTTTACTATATTATGAATTGAATTTACTTTGAAATTCATATTTTTATAATTGTGATATGGTATTGAAAAATGATGATAAATTTTCCCCATATTTAATTAAATGACTTAAAATAATGTATAAAATTTTCCTTTTAATTTTGAATTAATTAGTCAAATGATTTAAATTCAGAATATGAATTTCAAATGGAAAAACAATAAAATTATGGAAGTTATCATATTATATATTTAATACACTCTCTTACTTATGAAGTATATGTTATAATATAAATAGATATATATAACTAAATATATTGATATTAATTTGAATGAGCCAAAATTAGAAAAGTATAATAAAGTATAAGGAAAATTATCCCTTTTCTATTTATATAAAACGTACTTGTAGTTTACATGGTATTTTTCAAAAATGCACTTTGAACAAATAAGGATGTATTTATAATATATTACAAATTTATAAATTATATTATAAAATTTTATTTAAATCATCGTAATATAATTAACATTATTTTACAACTATGTATAAATTATTAATAACAACACTATATATTTTTCAAAAATTCATTCTGAATGAATAATACTACTACTAATACTATAACTAAAAAACAATTTTTCTTAACAAGATTTAAATCAAGAAATTCTTTTTTGTTTTATCACTGTCATGATTACTATATATGGAATTCATGAGATCTTTAAGACAATAAAATGAAAGGAACAACTCAAAAGCAGAATGAACTCCAAAGAATTGATTTTTTATTTGTAATATATTTGTAACATACAAATAATTATTATAAATAATAAATAACATAGGCTCCACATTCTAAAAATAAAATCATACTGTTTTGCTTGTATAAAATTATAGAATTTTATCTAATTTTGTTATTAAGAATGCTAATGTACACATTTACTTTTTAGTAATTTTTCTTTTAATTTTATAAAAAATTAAATTCTAATACAATATAGCAGCATTCTCCAAACTTTGTTACTATGCCTCCCCTAAAACATAATCTTTCATTATTTCATAAAAGTAAAAAGATACATGTTTCATGGTAAAACTTTGTTTATTTTTTCCTTTTTTTGTATTAATAAACGTAATTGATAATCATATTGAATTGAATTAAGGTAATTTGATAGTCATTTTTAAATTAATTTCTTTTTATAACAAATAATAGTTGATACAGCATCCTATTGCTAATGATTGAATTTGACATTATTATTTTTATTGGTTATTGTTGCTAGTAATTCTAGCCTGATGTTTGAATTTGACATTATTATTTTTATTGGTTATTGTTGCTAATAATTCTAGCGGCCATTTTATAAACTATGCACTTTAAGTCTGTCATCTATTATATGGCATATATCTTATATTACAAAAAATTACATTTCTGTCAAACTTTTTGCAGCTCCCTTTGCACTAGATGTATCTCTCTAAGGAGGTGCCCCCTCACAGTTTGGAAATCACTGCAGTACAGAATTTGTAGCAAAAACTGTCATCTACTACAAAATTGAAAAATCAAAATGGTAGTCAAGAAGTGGAAGTATTACACCCTCTGGTTTTATCAGAATATTATATAAATAACTTCCATTTCTGGTTTGTGTCTACAGTAGTAATTCATCTATATTAAAGCTCATATAATTATTTGTCAATAATAATGAAAAACAAAAATTCTTTAACATTTATATGACATATAATTATTATAATTTTCTTGATTTTAAAGGCTATGTTTTCTTTTCTTTAGATAAATAAATCATTTTTTAATCATAAATTATTGATTTTGTTGGCCTTTACTTAATGTTATTGTGGTCAAATTACATTGCTAGGAATGGAACTTGATTTTAACATTAGATCTATGGGAAATTGATTCTTGGTTTGAATTCTTACTTTAGATCATTCCAAGAACAAATTAACTCACAAAGTCAAGAACTACCTCTATTTATTTGTTTAACTTTGATATTAATAGCAATGGCAAGAACTAACAACTTGCTTTTTAAAAAAATTTTCTTTCTTTCTTTTGATCAGCTTAAGTAAATAAGATATTGCATTTTAATTAATAGAGGTTAAAAAAAATCTCTCTAATTAAATTTCCATAAAACCTGTTTATATAGAGTTCAAGAACAAATTATTTATGTAATTTAAAGTAATATAATAGTAAAAATATAATAGTATATATTTTTAAATTTAAAAGCATACTATTATTTTTATTATTTATGAAAAAGCATTATAAAAATTTTTTAGCAAATGGAATTTGGAGATACATTTATGTCAGGAAATGATTTTTGAATTTAGTTCCTAATTGAATGTTATAGATTTTGTTTTATATACAAAGTTCTCTTATCAAATAAAAATAAAGTATATAAATTATTATTAATTGAATATAAAATTATTTTCACAAATATTTTAATATTGAATACTAATTTAAAGTGATCAGAATTACATTTTTAGATATATACAGTAAATGGATTTTAATATAATTGGTTTAATTGTGATTTAAAAAAATTACTAAATTTCAAAATCAGAATTACCACAATTATTTCAAAATCAGAATGAGTCTTCTATACTGATTTCAGAATAGTAAATTTAAGGAAAAACACTTTAAAAAAATTTGTTAGTATAATGGAAAATTAAATCTAAAAGCCAATAAAAGTATGATTTTTTTTTCTTTAATTATTTTTAATATTCAACTTCAGATTTATTACTGACAATGATGATTATTATCTTCAACATGATCTAATTTTCGATTAGAGCTTAAATGTGTAACTGGAATAACAACCAATTATAAAATTACAAATAATTTACTATAAAGTGTACTGGCTATTCACTGTAATATCCAAATAACAATATGAACTATCTTAACTACATTTTGTCAACTTCATAATTTTTTGCATGTACTAAAAAGTTGCTTTGTGTCTTATATCTGTAAAAATTACTTTCGGTATATAAGACACTTTTTCCTTTCTAAATAAGCCAATAGATAAAATATTACTTTCTTATTATGTATACTGTAAAATATAAATTTAAGAAAAATTAATGTTTAGAAAAAGATTTTATTTTTGCTATAATTATATTATTTATATTTAATAATCATATAAATTTTTGCAGAAAAATATACTGAAGATCTGGCTAAACTTACATGTGAAATTTCTATAAAACAAAAATTAATTGAGGAATTAGAATTGAGTCAGCAGAGACTTCAAATGTTACGTCAAAATTATGAAGAAAAATTGATTCAGTTGCAGATGAAAATTCGTGAAACAGAAATTGAAAGAGACAAAGTTTTAGACAACTTAAAAAGTAAACTAACATTCAATTTATGAAACAATTATCTTTTGATTTTAGATTAATAAAGTATATATTTAATAGAAAGTACAGAAACAAATATGAAAGATAAAGTATTAAGAGTAAAAAGTGACTATGAAAAAAAATTAGGTTCTTTGCAAAATGAATTAAAGAAATTGCAGGCAGCAAAGAAAGAACATGCACAATTGATGCGAAATCAATCTCAATATGAACAGCAAGTTAAACAATTGAAACAAGAACTTTCAAGTATGAAAGAAATGAAGGTAAAACCAATTACTCATTTTAGAAACGAATAAAATTAAAAATATATCCACCAAATGAATGAATAAAAACCAGGTGATATTCTTTCTCAGGTTCAGCTTTTAAGAAAGATGAAAGAAGAATCACAGCGGCATAAGTTAGCTGAACAGCAGCGTACCAGAGAAATAGCCAAATTAAGAAAAGAAAGTAGAGTCAAAGAACATCAATTGAAATCTTTAGAAACTGAAAAAAGATTAAAAGAAACCATTTTAAAACGAAAACACGAAGAAGTAATAGCACTTCGTCGTATGGCTAAACCAATGTCTGATGCAGTTGCAGGAAGAGTAGATAAACGCAGATGTAAGTTTATTTTTTATTAAAAAGATATGAAAAAGGGGAAAAATATAAAAGATATATATTTACTAAGTTGCAGGAATAAACAGAAATCTTCCATTTTCACCAAAATTAGCTAAAAACAAATGGCAGAATATAGAAAAAAATGTAAGATATTTATTATTCATATAATTTTGTCTTTTTTTTTTATATTCAATTATGATCTTGCAGATTAATAAATTAGTAATGAGCAAGCAAAGTATATATAATATTGAAAGAGATATGGAAAGATGGTTGCAGGTAATTTTTATAAACCATTGTTTTTCTTTTTAAATATTTGATATTACTGATTTTATTTTTTTTTTGTTTCTAGGATAGAGACAAATTAACTGTAAAATTAGAAAGACTAAAAAAGAAAAAATACCAAGCAGTTAAAGAAAACAAGGTATTGTTTTTTTAAATCTGATCTGATAAAACAAAATTAACAAATTTTTTCTTACAATCATTTATAGTGATACAAACATTTTTGATGACTGACCAATTTTTTTCCAGACTGAAATGATAATTAAAGATATTGAAGATCAAATAGAAACATTAAAAGCAAATATTGATTATTTGCAAGAGAATATATCAGAATCACAAAGTAGCATTGTACAGATTGAAGAAAGTAAAGTAAGTGAAGTATAAATTTGTATATATTTCTAAAATTTTTTTATTTACTTTGGTTTTATTTTAAACATTTTAGGATGATTCTGATCTCCTGGATGTTGACAATTTATTATCTCAAACACTACCAGAAGAAATGCGGTATATATTAGATAAAGTATTAAACATGGCTGTGAATCAAGTAATCAAAATACTTTTAATTTATATAATATAATTTCATATTCAGCAGTAAAATTTTCAATTTTATATTTTCAGAGTTTTCAAATCATGCAAAAAGAGATGAGTGTGAAAGAACTTGAAGCAAAATTAAAACAAGTGTCTGATGATAACAATTTACAGCAAAAGCTATTACACCATGCTTTACATCAAACAAATGATGATACCTATGTCCTTATTATGGGAGAAAATGATCAAGGTATGGTGATAAATTAAACTTTTTTTTTTCTTATACTGTTAATTTATTATTAAATTTTGAAATTTTTAATTTTTGATAGATATTGATTCAGGTTCTGTCTCTCCAATTCAGAGGTTTGAGTACATTTTTGTTTTCTAGTGAGATTTAATTCAGTTTACTAAAGTTTTTAAAATTTCTTTTTCAGTTTATCTTTAGATGTAGTTTCTATAAATGATAGCAAGCCAGATAAGGTAACTATCCTCAAATATATAAAAAGTAATTAAAATTAGATAAAATATTTTAATAGTATAGAATTTAGGCAAGAAGAAGAACTGCAACACCTGAAGAGTTGTTGTATGGAGGAAGTCAAACTATTCTTGAACCCCAAGTATCAACTATATCAGAAGACATTAAACAAAATAATGAAATGGACAATTATTCATTACCTGCACCTCCTGTGACTTCATATGGAATGACAAGAGTGACTAGTGCACCTTCTTCATTAAGGTTATTTTTACTTATAAATGCTTACTAACTAAACAAAACTAACAACTTTTAGTAGTAACTGATATAACTATTTAGGGAAATGGATATCCAAAATAAGGATACATTTCTACTTAGGAGAAAAATGCAAGATAAAATGTTACCTCCAGAGATTTCTCCTGGAGTGCGACGTAGAGAAATTAACTTTAACTTCCTTTCCTATTCACGACAAAGCTCTGTGTAAGGAATAATAAATTTCTTCTTTTCACTTTCTTTTAATAAGTTTTATATTAAATCCTACTAACTTAGAATTACACAAATAAAATTTTTAAAATTATTATTAAATATACATAATGAAAATTTACAGGGAATATGACGATAGTCCTCCTTCATCTCCCCCAAGCAGACGTCAAGTAAGAGATGATAATGTTTTTTCACGATTAACTAGTGGAACAACAAGGAGAATTAGCAGATATGAAAAGTAATTATTTTTATTGTTTTGGATAGTAATGTGCTCAAAATTAAAATATATTTTAACCTTAAAATTTCAGAGGTGCAATTGTTCCATATACAGGGAAACCTTCATATAATAAAACTTCATTTTTTGTTTGTACTCATGTTGCTGAAGGACACAGCAAACCTGTATTGTCTGTTACTGCTACTGATGATGTATTGTTTAGCAGTTCGAAAGGTAAATTTTATTTATAACTAGAAGTTTTACTAGTTGAATACATTTTTTTAAATACTTAATTTTAGATCGAACTGTGAAGATTTGGGATCTACATACAGGACAAGAAATTCAAACATTAAACAAACATCCAAATAATGTTACAGCTGTGCGTTACTGTGAATACACTAGACTTGCTTTTAGTATTTCAACTGCATTTGTAAAAGTCTGGGATGTAAGGTTAGATCCTTCAAAGTGTATCAAAACATTATGGTAAATGTTTCTTCTATTTTTTCATTTAAAATAATTATTATTAGATATTCAAAATATTTTCATTGTACTCCATGAAAAATCATTACAGAATAAAAGAAAACAATTATAGTTTGTCCAAGTTAGTTGTGTGGGTTCAGACTGAGCATGCAGTTATTTAGACTGGTCTATTGTGTAAAAAAGGAACGTTTGTTGTTAAGTTGATGTGTTAGCATCAGCTTAGAAAAAGAAAATTTATTTCTTACATTATATTAAAATTTATATAAAGCATTTTTCAAAAAGTAACAATTATTCAACCTATCTAAAAAAACTCAGCTAACTAGAATTCCCAGTTTTCCCACCCGTTCTGCATGTACACCCCTTTGTTGTAAATGAGCTTGTTCCAATTTGTGATGTTTTCCCACATAATTAAGTTGGACAGACTATACAATATGCAAAAATAATCATATAATTTTGATTTAGAATTATATTAAATTAAATAATCAAAATTTTAATACAATGTAGTCATATTTTTATGCAAATTTGAAACAGTGCAATGTAAAAAAAAAATTGTTATGCACAGAGACTAACATGAATCCCAAAAAATTTGGCAAGAATCCCATGTATATTTCAAAACTGGTAAGCCAAGAATATTTATACTTTTGCCATATGATTATATTAAATATGGTGAATGATAGATCTTTATTTATTAGTATATATAAACAATAAAGATCAAAACATAAAATACTATAAAATAACATAAGTAGCATTCTGCAGCCTTATAATAATGTTATTTTATAATGTTCACTCTAATTACAATGATTTAATAATGTTAATAAATATAATCTAGTAAAAATAAAAGCTTATTTAAGAATGTCATGTTGTTCTACAAAAGTTGTAAATCTGTGCATTCTGAGAATGTATTATCTTTAGTTTTCTCATAGGAATAAATATTCATAAATTATACAGTCTTCAGGAATGCATCTTTCATATTAAATGTAAAAATATATTTGAATACTGATAATAAATATTCATAAATTATACAGTCTTCAGGAATGCATCTTTCATATTAAATGTAAAAATACTATATTTAGTTTGAAAATATATTTGAATACTGATATATATAAAATGAATTTCATGTTCATAAAAAAAATATCACTTTATTATTGCTTATCATTTACTAATAATTAACTTTGTATAATTCCACAATTTTATATATATTAAATTTAAAGATCTCTAAAAAAGATAGTAATAATCTTTATAATTATGATAATTTTATAATGAATTTAATAATATGTTTTAACTTTGAGAGGAATAATTTTATATGTATGTAAATCTTTCATTATACAATGATGATATATCAATTTATAGATTTTAATAATATGTTTTAACTTTGAGAGGAATAATTTTATATGTATGTAAATCTTTCATTTCTATAAATTGATATATCATCATTGTATAAAGATAAATTAAAATTATTTTCCTTTTTGTTTAAAAATATATCTGAAAATTAAATATGAATTATTATATGAATTATTTTTAGTTTGAATTTTATATATATAGTTAAGTATCTATAGTTCTGATTAATTTTTAATAAAATATGGATTATCCTTTGATTTAGGATGCCATCGACTTTCAATAATAATACAATCAGTTTTATGATTAACCAATGAAGTCCATTCCATGTATATATGAATCCATCTGCAGTGGATTCATATACCAGCAGTACTCCTTTTGGCTTTGTGTTTCTTTAACACAATGTTGTATTAAGTCATAGTAGATATTGCTGGGGAGGCAATTGACAAATATGGGCATTTCTGACATACATTCATCTTGACTTTGGTTCAGTTTAAATCATTTTAGTTCTAATAGAAGTAAGAATTTGATTATAATATACAGGTAATCCTAAATAAAAAGTGAGATTTTAATTTTATAATAATTTTTAATTATTGAAAATCTGTTTACATAATCTTTTCAATAAGACATTAATTTCTATTGATGATGATAGTCTATTAACTAAAAAAATGTTGAACTTTTTATTGAAAAGATTTAGGATGAATCTTGGACATTAAATTTGAAAATCTTAAAAAAAAAAAAAAAAAAAAAAAAAAAAAGTTCCGGTTCTAAAACTCTATTTTTTTAGGATGGATCTGGGCCCGGCCCGTTGAAACCCATCCTTCAACCGAAAATCTAATCCTATCATGGGTGTTATATGCCTGTGATGAGAATTATTAGTTGTCTTTTTAATTAGCTTATTACCTCTTATTCCTTTTACAGATTTGGCAGCAGTAATCTCAATCATCCATGATAAATGAATTTACATTTGCTGACTTTTCTTGCTTCTTTTCTTCTAAATGTTAAAAATTTTATTCAGTAATCTCAATCATCCATGATAAATGAATTTACATTTGCTGACTTTTCTTGCTTCTTTAATAAAATTTTTAACATTTAGAAGAAAAGTTGTAATTTAATAAAATATTATCTACAATAGAATGAATATTTCTAAACACTTAAATGACTTTTTTGTTTTTAATATTCAGATGTTTACAATTATTTCTAAGTGGCCATTTACTTGAAGTGATTTCCATTTAGATGATGGTCATAAAATTCACTTGTGGTTGAAATTAATAATAAAACCTAGGACAAAATCTACTTTTAAGTTTATACTAGGTTCACAATATTAATCAAAATCTTAATATCTGTATTTCAATATTTATTTATGAAATCAGGTTACCAGTATTAAGTATGAAAGAGGGTATAGCCAAATATATTATTGCACAATTGGCTATACCCTCATTGCACTACATTTATCTAATTTCTTATGTTATTGTTGTAATATTTCTTAAGCTACTTCAAATAAGACTTCTAGTTTAATTTAGTAATCATGTCTATATGATATTTAAAGTTCATCCTATTGTCAAAAATATTGTTTTCAATTTTATAATCTTTTATGTAAATAAATCATAAACAATTATTTTTTTAAATTAATATAAAAAATGATGTATTTATATTAATTTCAGTATTTGAGTAATTGGAAAAAAGGAGGGGATCCTGGAATCTTTCCTTTTTTCCAATAGTAAGTATTGTAAGCATTAATTGATACCAGTTTTCAATGAATAACTTTGTATACTAGGAATTATTACATTTTGTGTCATTTTCATATTGTAAGCAATATTGGTAACTAAAAAAAAAAAAAAAAAAAAAAAAAAAAAAAAAAAAAAAAAAACCAAAAAAAAAAAAAAAAAAAAAAAATAGTGAAATAACTATGACTACTAACTATATCATTGTATTTGTAGATGCATTTTCTAAGTTTTCATGTTTTTCTTTAATAGTTCTTCAGGACTTACAAATAATGGTCCTATGGTAATGAATACTCCATCTAGAGTAATTCAACTTCCTACTGGAGAAACTCAAATTAATGATATTGCCTTAAATCAATATGGAACAACATTATTTTCTGCAGCAAGTAATATTGTAAGAATTTGGGATTTAAGAAAGTGAGTATTATTAAAAATCTCATGATTTTAAAGTGTACAAATTTATAAATTAATATATATATTTTTATATAATTTTTTTTTAAGATTTCAAAGTGTTGGAAAATTAAGTGGTGGACATCAGGCTGCTGTTATGTGTCTTGCAGTTGAGGAACATGGTATTGATAACAACTTAATAGTTACTGGATCAAAAGATCATTATATTAAAGTAAGTAAATTTAGATAAAAGTGCATACCATTTATTATATGGTTGTATATATTTGTAATATTGTTGTTTTTAGATATTTGAAGTAGCTGAAGGTGAAGGTGGAATTCATAGCCCTAAAGTGAATTTAGTTCCACCACATTATGATGGCATTCAATCATTAGCCATAAGTGGTAAATACTTATTTTCTGGTTCACGTGACATGTGCATCAAAAAGTGGGATGTTTTTGAACAGTGCTTGGTTCAGGTATTTACTCTTTTTCATTTAAAATTAAAAAAGTAACAATTTAATTTTAAATTCAATATGATTATATCCAATATTTTCTTTTACAGTCATTAAATCAAGCTCATAAAAATTGGATATGTACTTTAAATTTATTACCTTCAAGATCATTGCTGTTAAGTGGATGCCGTGGAGGACAATTAAAATCATGGTCTTCTGAGAGTTGTCAACTTTTAGATGAAATAAGAGCTCATAATGCACCAATCAATGCAATAGCTACAAATTCAACCTCAATATTTACTGCTTCTAAGTAAGTTTCTTTTTTATACTTTTACATAATTCAGTTTTCAATAACTTTTTAATATAAACTTCAAGTTAAATTTTCATTTTTATAGAAATAATAATTTCTAGACTTATTGAAGCTTCTAGCAATTTAAATGAATATTATAGTATGTTTACATAGCTTTCCAAAATGTATTCAAATATCAAAGAATAAATTCAATCTCATATAAAGAAAATATCACTATTGAAAGAACAGTTTATAAACTTTTATATTTAAATTAGCTAATATTGTGGTCTTAATGGCTTTGCTTTTATGGTATGCTTCTGAGGATTCCGTTATCTTTTTTAAATATATCATTAATCTAAATATTTTATTAGATTGGTCAATTAAAGAACTATTAAATGGATGCTAGATCTCAGCTGTCCTTTTTATAAGTATTTGAAGTTCAGCTGATTTTCTTTCCAATTTTTTTAATGCTGCAAATTATCTTCTCAAAAAGAATTACATTTTGCTTATCCTGTTTTTTCCATTATATATATATATATAATATATAGTTTATTACGTATGTAGTTTGTTTATATATATATACAGGTAATCTCAGTTTGAATTTCTACTTAGTTTTTTCAAATATGAAGTATCAAAAAAAAAAATATGCAAAAAATATTAATGCAAAACAATCATAAATAGGTATTTCAAACCATATACATAGCTATATAATACAGCATGATTTTGGGTTTGTAGCAGAAATTCCATCTGCTAAAAGATTGGAAAATCAAAATAGCAGCTTAAGAAGCAGTAGTAGCCCACCTCTGGTTGTCATGGTTTTATCAGCACATCATGTAAATAACTTTCATTCCTGGATTGTGCCTAAGGCAATAGTTCATCTGTATAATCATCTCTATATCATCTACTTATCAATTAATAATAAAAACTTTTTAATATTTGTATGTGACAAATACAGGAATACCTCGATTATTGTGATTTTCGAATTATCGCGGTTTATAATTTGATACCAAAATTCCAATTATTGCGATCCAAATTCAAATTATCACGGTTTCGAGATGTAGCCTACTACATATGTAACCAGAATTACATTTACCCTCCAAGTAGCTCTCTTAAAGCACTTCGTTTTTATCTGAGGGCGCCTACTCACTGCTCATCAGTAACTGTCCGCCATTGCCTGAAGTAAATGTGGACAAGGCTAGCTTAAACCCGAGTAAGCAAACAATGCACCATATCGGGGGTGCCTTAAGAAGGAGGGCACCAAAATTATCATTTTCTCAATATTGTAAAGATGCTGAGTAGATGTTACAAGGAAGCCGCATCGGGGTGCCAGGGGACTCTAGAGGAGAATCTGCATGTGGATATTTATTTCTCTTCTTATTTACCCCTACAATGAATGCTAAAAGAAACAAGGATGATATCAAGTCTATAGCTATTAAGAAGAAATGTAATGATCACCTTAAAAGATTAGCACGTTTAACAGATTTCTTTTTACCTCATACGTAAAATATCCTTGGCAATGATCATCCATTTTACATGTATTATTTATCCCGATTATCGCAGATTGGCAACGATCACCCATTTTACATGCATTATTTATCCCGATTATCGCGGTATTTTTCGTGGCAACAATAACCGCGATAATCGAGGTATTCTTGTACATTATTATTGTAAATTTTTTAAAGCTGTTTTCATTTCTTTAAATAAGTAAATCATTGTTTCATCATATTTATTTATTTATCGATTTTGTACAGAAATACAAAAATAATTTCAATCACATCACATTTAATTTTACTATGATGAAATTTCATTGTTCAGACAAACCTGTTTAACATTATCTATGGAAAATTAATTTTTTAGTTTGGATTATAGGCTCATTCGACTGAGTTAATTCAGTCTGAATTAAAGTGAAGAAATACCTGTTTAAAATTTTTTTTCCATATGTGATGAATATATTACTTTTTTGTCTGTTTTGCTTTATCATTGTCAAAATGTAATGTGAAGCAATATATATTTACTGTGAAAGAGCATCACTAACTTCAGGAATATAAATTTTTAATCAGCCAGCTGTACATTTGCAAAGGGTATTTATATTTAAGCTTGTGAAACCAAAATCAACTGAATTGATATTCATTGCATTATACTTCTGATAACTTCAATTGAAAATTAACAAAGTGCCACAATCCATTCTGTTAGCATTTTTGATTTCAGTTTTTAATTAACTTTTATAAAAATATATCAAGTAAAATAATTCAAATAACAAATAAAACAGTTGAATTTTAAGAAATTTTATGTAATTTTTTATATTATAACTTGAAATGAAATTTTTTTGTGCAAACTAATAATTTCAGTAACTCATTATTACTGAGAAATAGCCTAGAGATGCCTTTGTCTCAGTATTTGATTTGATATCAAATATTTAAAAATAAATACAAATTTTAACACTAATTTTTATTTTATAGTGACCATAATGTGAAGATATGGAGGTTTCGTAGCAGTTTTGACATGTCTCCTGATCTAATAGATCAAGTTGAAGATTAATCTTCATAGAAAGTTGTGATATTATAAAATTGCTCTTCCTAACATACCAAAAATTATAAAGCCACAAATACATTCCAGTATTGGACTGTGATTTATACAAATGTATATGTTCCTTAATTTAAAAGCTAAATTCCTCAATTTTATTTATAGTGCAATGCACATCTATGTTGGTTTTTGTATATTTATTTTTTTGCAGGGATTATTTTAACTATTTATAAATATATATATTCATATACATGTGATAAAATGCTGAATTTTTCCTGCACTATTTTAATTAGTACAAATGATCAACAATGTATCAATACATATCCTGGAAGAAAACTTGCTTATGTCATTTTCAAATCTTTAAACCAAAGTGATTCTTGTGCCTTTATAAAAAGGTGATCTCAATGAGTTTAACATATTTCAAAAGTTTTTTAATATGTTTATATTTTAAAACTTTTAAATATAAACTTTGTATTGCAGGAAAGGAGTTTGTACATAGACTTATAAGAATTTTAATTTTACCAATGAAACTTGATGATAAAAGTTATTAAAATTTTAAGATATTTATTTCAGTTTATTCAGTTATTCTTCTATTTAAATACGATTTAATTAAAATATATAAAATTTTTCATTTTATATTATAATATATATACAAAATACTCTAGTTCTAAAATACCGTATTACTTCGAATTTAAGTCACACTTTTTATTGCGAAATGAGCGGTCACGATCAACCGAAACGGCCGGTCACGGTGCTCCGAAATCCGCAGCTTGAAGCAACTTTCCACGGGATAGTCTTCGCTCAGTTGATCTACCGAACGCCCCAGCAAATGGCAGGCTCCATGGCTCACCGTGTACTCGGGATGGACCACGACGCCATTGCCCTTCTCGGATACCACCTGCAGGGCTTCGACCAACCAGTTCGCCGAGCAGTAGTCGTCGCCATCCAACACCCCCACCGTGGACGCATCCGCGCTATCGATCCCGGCGTTCCGGGAAAGCCCGAGATCGCCATGCTCGACCTGAAGGACCTTGTCGCCCTCGCGCAGGACCGGATGCTGCCTGACGATTCGCCGAGTCGTTTGCGAGGCGCGGTCGAGCACCGCCACCAACTGCACGGAAACCCCATGGTGCGACGCGAATTCACGCATGCGTTGAAAACCCAGCAGGCTCCAATGCGCCAGCACGTCTTCCGCATGGAAATTCATGATTAAACTGATATCCAGCATAAGGGTTCTCCCGGTTCTACAAGACGTAGTGGAATCGCTCGGCAACGTCGCAGACTATGTTGGCAACCAGCTCCTGCTCGTCCGGCGCCAGCCCCTTGCTCCATGCCACAGGCTCGTCGAAAGGCAAGGGGCGGTTGTTTCGCAGAGCGGCCAAGGTCGTTTGCGGCGCCTCGACGAAGTCCTCGCAGCGCAACAACTGGACGTAATCCCCGGCGTCCTCCAGTTGCAGTGCCAGGTAACGCCACCACAGAGCACGCCGGACAGCTAGGTGGTCGGTATCGGCAATGGCCAGCAGTGCCTTGCGCTGCCATCCCGTGAGGGCCAGGTCATCGGGACATCCGAACGGCTGGCGTTCGACGGCAGCCTGGCGCAGGTGCTCGAAGGTGTTCGCCCAGGAGTTCAGGGTGTCGTAGGGATGACGGATGGTTGCGATCAGCAACGCCGTCGGCATGACCTTGCGGATCAGGGGCAGCCGGGCGATATAGGCAAGCGTGTTCTTCGTTCCCAGGTGAAACGAAGCCCCCCGCACCTCAGCGAAATAGTCGCTGGACTGATCGTTGCCCCTGGCAGTGTCATCGACCAGGCGGCCATTCACATGCTTGTTCGGCACGGGCCTGCCCGCCAGGATGTCGCGACGTAACTCTGCGTAGTAGCGTGGCAGTCCCCAAGGAAGAGGCGAGAGTTTCAGCGCTTCGAATACCTGAGGAGGTTCATTGAGCACCACGGTGTCGGGCTGCTGGGAGAGCAGACGGCATAGATGGCTGGTTCCGCTCCGGGGAATCCCGGTGATCACCAGGTCCTGTCCGGCCTCGACAGTGCCGGTGGAATCACCTTCCGAGAAAGCCAGCCGAGGCGCAGGAGCCAGGATTGCCTTCTTCCAGTTGGCATCCAGCGCAAGCACTTCGCGCAGCTCAGGGAAACGCTTGCCCAGTTCGTCCAGTTCGGCCCATAGCGAACGCTCGCGGACAAGTGTGTCGAGAGAATGGTAGTGGCAGAAGAAGGGCGGTAGGGACGCAGCGGATAGCGGCTTGATATGAAGCGGATAATTGAACCGTTCGCTGAGCGCTCTCGTCTTGTAGTTCAACGCGTGCAGAGCGACGGGTAGCGTCAGCTGGTCCAGCCAGGGCATCTTGTTGGTGATCAGCGGGTCCGCATGGACGCGTTCGGCGAGCCTGTACCAGACTTCGGCGAAACGCCTGGCATCACGTACCAGGATAAAGCCAGCGTTATAGTACGCAGGCATCGCTTCCCCGGAACAAGTGGTCACTACCCGATCTCCAGGCAATGCCAATCCCGCATGGGCGTATATGCGTTGCCAGTAATCGTTCTGTTTTGCCACCAATGCCATATCGGCAGGTTTGAGTGCCGCATCGAAACGACAAAGCATGTCAGCTTCGAATGCATCGACACAGATCATGTCACTGTCGAGAAACAACGTATGCCTAACAGCCGGCCCCAGCGCCAACGCCGAAAACTTGTTGCCTATTGGATACTCTGGCCCGAAAGGACTATCCATAGGCAAAAGAGGAATGCCCAAACGCTCATATAAGCGCCGGGATGCATCGCTTGGCACACCCCAGTCAGCCTTTCCCGATGGACATGCGGCAATGATATCCATGGAAAAGCCAAAGCATTTGCGTAGAGAAGCCGCCAACACGGCAGACTTGATTTCCAGTTCGCCGGCGTGGACGACGAATACCATGGTCAAAGACGATGACTTCATTGGGTAGCCCGGGTCTCGCAGCAGAACGAAACCGGCTCGAATGCTCCATGCAGATTCACCACTGCATCGAAGCACTTGGGCGAATTGAAGACCCTGAATATCGCCGCATTGACCTGTTTATCCATGAGTTCGCAAACGGACTCCGACAAAGAGTTCTCCAGACGAAACGTCAAGGCGTATTCGCCGGCCTGCAAGTCGCAGTCGAAGCTGATACGTGTTATCAAGCGCCCGTCAGGCTCGACATTCAGAGCCTTGCCCTGCAATAAATTGTTTATGCCATAGAGGTTGTAACCGCGCTGGTCACGGATAGTCAGGGTGATCTTTGGGTGCTCCGGGACGGGTAGGTCAAATTGCACAAGTACCTCGACCCAGACACGTTCACCCGAATCGAAGTAATCCCGGGCTTCGTCAAGTACACCCATGCGGATGGATAGAAACCTGCCCTGCCCATTTCCATATGCAATTACCGAGTTCCCGTGTTCGCCAGAAGCGATCAGGCTTCCTGAGCGGACTTCCGCCCGCTGTGTCTCTATACTGTCCCGCAGATAGAGTTCCGTGGCTGTTTCACAGTCGCCATCGAATATCACTCTACCTTTGGATAGATAGATCGCTCGACTACAATAACTCTTGATCAACTGTATATCGTGGGAGACCAGCAGGATGGTGATGCCTTTCAGCAGCAGTTCTTCAAGCCGGTTCAGGCATTTGAACTGAAACGCGGCGTCACCTACCGCCAGGGCCTCGTCCACGATCAGCACATCGGCATCGACATATGCCGCAATGGAGAAAGCCAAACGCACGAACATACCGCTCGAATATGTTCGAACCGGACGATCGATGAACTCACCGATATCGGCAAACTGGATTATCTCGTCGAGGCGTTCAGAAATCTCCTGCTCGCCCAGTCCAAGAAGCATGTCATTGAAGATTATGTTTTCCCTGCCGGTGTACTCCATGTTGAAACCGGCCCCCAGCTCCAACAATGCCGCTACCCTTTCTGGGCGAACCACCTGTCCACTCGTAGGGCGCAAGGTACCCGCAAGTATCTGCAGCAAGGTGGACTTCCCGGAGCCGTTGCAGCCGATTACTCCAACCACCTCCCCAGGAAAAACCTGGAAACTCACATTCCGCAGAGCCCAGAATTCCGAATAAAACTTCTTTCTCTCACCCCAGATGGCCTGCAACATCCTTTGATGAGGAGCCCTGTAGACTCTAAAACCCTTGCTTATATCTACGGCCGCAAGTACCGGCGCCTTACCATTCATACAACTCACAGCCAGATCCCTACAACGCAGAAAGCATCGTATTGTTTATCCTGAAAACGTCATAGCGCTGTTCCGCCAACGATCTACTGGCTTCTCCCATACGTGCGATGAGCGAAGGCGACTCGATGAACTTCAACATTGCCGCGGCTAAACTCTGCGGACTCTTGATCGGTACCAGAAACCCATTGACACCATCCAGTACCGTTTCACGACATCCCGTCCAGTCAGTCGTTATCACAGGCTTCCCCAGGGACATGGCCTCCTGACTACTTCTCGGCACACCTTCTCTATAATAGGATGGCAGCACGAATACACTCGTATTGACCACCCATGCCTTGATGTCATGCACATGGCCAGGCCACTCCAACAAGCCTTCGGCTACCCACTGGTTCATTTCCTCCCGTGAAACCTTTCCTGGATTACTGTCGACGCCTCCCAAGACCAGAAAACGCGCGAGCGGACTACGTTTTCTAACGATTCTCGCGGCTTCCACAAAATCATAGATACCTTTCTCCTTGAGAAGACGAGCGACAAACACGAAAGTAATAGGCCGCAACACGGGAGAACTCGCGGCAAAATAATCAAGATCGACGCCTATACCCGGCAATATCAAGGCACGTCCCGTCTTGGCCAGCCGAGGGCTCACAAACAGGTCATAGTCATCCTGATTGAGCAGAAATACACGAGACGAGAACCGAAGGACCAACCTGATCGAACAGGTCACGACATGCCTAAGCAGCTTCCGTAGGAAATGGGTATAGCCTTCTTCCGAATAGATGAAACCAGCGCCTTCGATCATCGAATAGCGTAATCTGACGCCCGTCAAAAAAGCCGCGATACCACCGTAGATAACGGGCTTTATAAAGTAACTGAACACGGCATCGATCTTCAGCGCCCGCAGCTTGCAGATCAGACTCAGGAGTGCGTGCAACTCCTGAAAGGGATTCATGCCCGCACGTTTCAAGCTGTAGGAAACCGGAATTGCTCCAAGCTCCGAAACTTGACGGCTTGTCACCTCGTCATAGTCTGGAGCGAAAGCGTAGACCTTCGCTCCTCGACGTACGACCTCTCGAATGAAATCGCCACGAAAATTGTAGATTGAAAAAGCCTGATTGGAGATCAGCGCAAGGTTGCTAAAAGGCAACCCATCGACAACAGCGGCGTGATTCATGAATACCCACTCGGATTGGAAACCTGCCAGCGCCAGGCATCCGCAATCATGCATTCGAGGCCCAGCCCCGCCTTCCAGCCCAACTCTCGCTCCGCCTTGGAAACATCCGCCCAGCACTCGGCCACATCGCCTGGGCGGCGACCGGACACCGTAAAGGGAATGCGCCTGCCAGAGACTCGCTCGAAAGCTTCGATGACCTGCAAGACCGAATAGCCGGTGCCCGTCCCAAGATTCCAGACGTGGTAGCCGTGCCCCTGCCCCAGGTATTCGAGCGCCCTGGTATGTCCTGCTGCCAGGTCGCAAACATGGATGTAGTCCCGGACTCCCGTCCCGTCGATAGTCGGATAGTCGCCGCCATGTACCGTCAACCGACTCAAACGTCCCACTGCAACCTGGGCGATATAGGGCAGAAGATTGTTTGGGGTACCGCATGGGTCCTCACCGATGAGGCCGCTTTCATGAGCACCGATGGGGTTGAAGTATCTGAGCACCGCGATGGACCAACGCGCATCGGAGCGAGCCAGGTCATCGAGCATGTGCTCGGCAGTCAGTTTTGTCCGGCCATAGGGACTGGCCACGCCTCCCACTTTCGAACTCTCGGATATAGGCAAGGTGCCAGGCATCTGATAGATCGTTGCGGAAGAACTGAAGACAATCTTGAATACCCCGACCCTCTGCATGGCGCGTAGCAGCGAAATAGTTCCCTGAACGTTGCTCTCGTAATACTCCAGCGGGTCATCAACGCTTTCTCCAACAGCTTTCAACCCCGCCAGATGAATGACCGCATCAACCTTCTCATCGATCAGCAGGCGCTCAACAAGAAGACTGTCTCTAACATCTCCCAGTACGAAGCCAACCGGATGCCCGGTTATTCTTTCCACTCGCTTTAGAGATTCCGAAGAACCGTTGACAAGATTATCCAGAACCACAACCTTGGCGCCTTGGCCTAAGAGTTCGACCAACACATGAGAGCCAATGAATCCTGCACCTCCTGTGACCAATACGCGCATCTCGCCTCACCTTGATACGTACAGAGCTGGGTTTTCAGGGGTAAGAACTCCCATCGAGCCCGTCTGTAACGCACTCTCTTTCTACTTACCCAGTGGAAAAGGAGGCGATCGAGAAGATCGCCTCCTTTGGCATGCAGCTAAAGTGACTTAGTTGCGGTTGTTACCAGCCTTGTGGTTCTCCGAGGTGGACGAGCCATCTTCGTTGAAGTTGCCTTGGGTGGTGGAGGTCATGTTGGTGATGGTGCCATTGGCAGAGCGGATCAGGCCGAGCGCCTCGCAAGTTGGGAACTCGCCTTCCAGGACCAGACGTGCGCGACCGTTGGCACCGTTCCAGTTGGTACCGTCGATACCGAAGGCCTTGGCTACTTCGGTTACGGTGTACACACCGGTTTCGTGCGCTTTCAGGGCAGTCTTCCCGCTCGAGTCGGTCAGGTAGGTGCTGCCAGTCGCCGGATAACGCTTACCGTTCTGGTCGAACAGTACCCCGCGCACCTTGCCGTCCCGACCATCGTCGCTGGTGTTGGTCAGACGAATGAAGAACTGGTCGGAAACATTGGAGCCAGGCAGATTGAACAGACTGGCGACGCAACTGTTCTTCCAGAACTCGTCGAGACGGTTGCCTGCAATGGTACGGTCGACATAGCGTACGTTCTCGAAGTCGACCTTCAGATCACCCACGTCGAAACGTTGCAGCGCCTGCATCGGCACGGTGCCGGAAGCCTTCACGCAGACGTTGTAGGTCTGGTTGATATTCGAGTTGTCGAACGATACCGGCAAAGTACCGTTGCCCTGCGCATCCACCACACCTTCGATGGCGGCAGAATTCCAGAGCTTGGCGGCAGCCCCCGGATTGGCGGCAAAGGCGGAGCAGTTCCCGGTGGTCAGGCCAATGTCGCTGATCCCGTTGAAGTTACCCGACAGGGTGCTGGTCACCTTGTCGCCACCGGCGAAACCAAACACGGTTCGACCCGCCTCGTTGAGCACATCCGTATTGATGCCGAGCCGTACGGCGCCCAGACGCGCATAGTTGGCACCATAATAATCGGTGTTATCGCCACCGACGGACACCGAGGTATCGAAGGAGCGATCCTGATTGTTCAGGTTCAACGGATGCAGGACGCGATTCTGCCCATACTGGTTGGTGTTGAGAACGTCCCAGTAAACCGCGGGCAGCGAAGTGAAAATGGTCAGGGGCGGTGCAGAGTCGTTATTCGCAGGGTTGCCAGCATCGGCGCCAGTGGTGGTATCGAACTGTGCGGAAACCGTGACCTGGAAACGCAATTCGTTCAGCGGGTCGTTCTGCAGGCTCACTTTCGGATTCCAGGATCCAGCCACGAAGGTGGCATCGCCCTGAAGCGGAGCACGCATGTTGGTGACCTTGGCAGGCTGGCTGTCCTGGCTGCTCGGCTCGCGGAAGTTGAAGAACACCACGTTGCCGCCGGTCGCGGTCTGCTTGATCATGTCGGCACCCGCCTGGTCGAGGCGCAGCTCAAGCGTGTTGTCGGTGGCGCCAGTGCCGCTGGTGATGACGAAGCCGCTACCCGCAGCCAGGGCGCCGATCTTGATCTGGTTGGCGGTCACGGCCTTGGCGAAGCGCACGACGGTACGACCAAGGGTCAGCTTGATGGTGTGGCCCGCAGCGGCATTTCCAGCCTTCACTGGATCGATGGTGTAGGTAACGCTGGGTAGGTCAAAGGTAGTTTCTTCGGACTTGTTGCCGAAAATCTCCTGAGCCAGGGTGATGTTGGCCGCCTTGCTGTCGAGGTTGGCACCATTTTCCACACTCTTGCCGACGACATAGTTGGCCTGTCCTGGTCCGTACTGCTCGGTTGCACCAGGCGAGTTCGCCTCCAGAGTGGGGCTTGTGGCAATAGCAACCACTCCGGCAGCGTTCGCGACTCCAGCAAACAGTGCCGAAGCTACAGCGGCGCTGAGTAGTGTTCTTTTGAGCATGAGAAAATAACTCCTTGAAGCGTTTATATTGAGCATTCCAGTCAAGTGTCCATCTTTGGACGACACGCTAATGATCATGTGTCGGTAATCAACCAACACATCGACAGGCCTGACACCATGAATACTTCCAATCATTCCGGTGACACCGATCGAATTGACGCCCAGCCACTACCTGAAGTGGCCACACAGGCACCAACGGATGGCTTTATATAATTGCCAAAGCACCTCAGCAATAGCAAAAAGTGCGTTTTCACCTCTTCCTATTTAATAAATGAATTTTCCTACGAAAGAAGGTAAAAACAAAAACCGTAAAATAGAGAAAATTCTTAAGAATATCCAAGCGATCACGAACAAACGTTTCTAAAAACCGGGTCACACCCAGAAGTAAAAGGCTACTTCTGAGCATTTAGAAAGAAGATTCGCAATAGATTTTTATGGATGGATACGGCCCGGAAAGTTCCAGGCCTATCGGGAAGCACGACGAGAGTCGTCTAGATGAGTGTTGCAGGTGACCGACCTCATTCCATACGGCAGGCGCCCGGTCTATCGGAGCAGGCCAGTGTCTTGCTCAGCATGGCACGCAGCTTTTCCGTCACTTCCCTGGCATCGGCATCACTTTCCAGCACGTAAGGCTGGATCAACATGATGACTTCTTCACGGGTCTTCACGGCTTTCTGGCGTCCGAAGAGGAAACCGATCCCGGGAATGTCCTTCAGGAGAGGCACGCCAGCGTTGGAGTCCGTTATGTTGTCCCGAATCAGCCCCCCCATCAGCACCGACCCACCGCTTTTCAACGTAAGCGATGTTTCCAGCGACGTCCTGGAAATCTCCGGAGCGCTGATTCCTCCGCCACTGGCCTTACCACCGCCGCCGGAAGAACCGCCACTGTCGCTCAACTCCTGGCTGACCGTAAGATCGACCCGACTATCCGAGTAGACTACGGGGGCGACATTCAAAATTGTGCCGGTAGAGCGGTAGGCAATTTCATTGCGCAGGTTGGTGCTTCCAGCAGTGGTGCTGTCGTCGTTGACCTGAGCCGTTGGGATAGGAATATCCCGACCGACATTGATGTTGGCCTGCTCGCCGCTCTTGACCAAGATACGGGGAGTGGCGAGTACCCGGACTCGTTGATTGTCCGCCATTGCCTGGATGGCTGCGGTATTGCCTCCGGCGGTGTTGATGACGTAGTTGAAGCCTCCTTTCCCGGCGCTGCCCTTGCTTCCGGTCGAGGTCGCGCTATTGAAACTGCCGTTGAGCATCTCCCACTCCACGCCCAACTCCTGGGTGTCGCTGAGACTTACGCTGGCCACCGTCACCTCGATCAATACCTGGCGGGCCGGCTTGTCCATTTCCCGGAGCAAGCCCTGCATCTGCTGCCAGGTACGCGCCGCTCCTCGGAACAAGATGGCGTTTCGATTCTCGTCCTCCACTATGGTGCCGCTGCCGCTGATACCGGCCGCCAAGCCACCGAGCAAACCGTTAGCACTGTCGCCCCCCACCAACGCGGCGGCACCTGCGGCTTGCAGCAAGGGAGCGACCGCCGGTGCCGCGCCATCTTCTCCGGCGCGCCTGCCACCGCCAGATCGCTTGGAAGCGCTGCTTTGCAGTCCGGAGGTGATCCCGTAGGCACCCTCCCCAGCGAACCCCGATACCAATGCCCGCAACGACTTGGCCAGTTCGGTGACACGGGTATTGCGAGCTTCGTAGAAGAACAGCCCTTCCTTCTCCTCGCCGATACCTGCGGCAACCGCCATCGGAGCCCTGTCGACCTGCTGCGCCCACTCGCGCACCAAGTCGAGAAGCTGGCCATCGTTGGCGAAGACGATGAGGCCATTGGAACTTTCCAGCGGTACCAGCATTATGCTGCCGACCGCTTCGCCGATACCGACGCTGTAGCCTTGCGCCGCAATCACGGTCTTGAGTTGACTGGCCATGTCGGCGGCACTGACGAAGGCCGGGTCGATACGCAGGCTGTGACGTCCACGCATGAAAGGTTGATCGAGAAGGCGGACGGCTTCGGTGGCCTGGTTGACGATGGAAGACATGCCCTTGAGCATCAAGCCACTCCGCGCACCATCGGCCATCACGCTCAGGCCGGATTTTTCGTAGGCACTGTTCAACCAGGGAATCACATCCTTGGGGTCGACGCTGTGCAACGCCACGAATTGAAATACCGGCCGATAGGCAATCGGCACACTAGGCCGTGCTTCGCCACTGATGAGAATGGGCGGCTCGTCCGGGCTGAGCCCTACCTGCTTGATCTGGAAGCGATAGATATCGCCTTGGTGGAGTATCTCCACGCCGTAGTTGACGAGCACCTGGCGCGCGACTTCGTAAACCATCTGTGCAGTCTGCGGCTGTTCCAAACGAACGGTCACGCGATCAGTCTTTTCCTTCAGAGCGCTTTCGATCTCAAACGGCAAACCGAGGATGTTGCCGAATACCTCGTTGATGAATGCGGCAAGCTGCACGTCCTCCACGTTCAGACTGATGTCAGCCTTCTTGTCGTCGAGGATCGCCTTGTCCATTCGATCGACTACACCGCCTACGATCGACCGAGGCGATGTGGGCGTGCCACTGAACTCCGTCTTCGGAACAGCCAACGATGCCGGAGCTTTCTTTCCGTCGTCGCTCACCAGGGCTACGCCCTCGGTTGCCTTGGCTTTTTCCGACTTCGCGAGCAATGGTTCGGGAAACTGCAATGGGGAAGTACTGCAACCTGCCAATAGGGCCAGACAGACGACAACGGACAACGGGTGGCGCAAGAAGGCAAAGCTCGGCCTATGGCAAGGGTGCATACAGTTTCCTTTCAAAACCCTGGGTGTTCCCGTCCTGCGAGAACGAGAAGCGGATTCCTTGTTCAGTGATGCTCTCCAGACGCTCGCCGCCAGGCAGAGTGGCGCCCGCCGCAAAACGCCGCAGAGGCCCCTCGGCGCTTTTGGCAACAAGGGCGAAGATGCCGCCTTCATCGCGGACAATGCCGCGTAGCAGCCAATCGACCTTGATTAGCGCCACTCCATCCACGCCCACCGAAACCCGCTTCGATTCAGCTTCGCGCTCCTCGTCCACGGTTCTCCCCCACCACGACATTCCAGCCAACTTGCCGGCAACCGTCGTATCAACCGCAACGGACGGAACTTCCGCCAGAACCCACTTCCGGGCTTCAGGAGTGGGCAAGGCGGAAAGATCGGCACTCGGAGCAAAGACAAGTCCGGCAAAGATGGAAGCGACCAGAAGCAGAAGATTCCAGCGAGCAAAGGCATGAGGCGTCATTGGGTTTGCAGATGGCAGGATGGAAAGCGATGAGTTGAAGATGCGGGAAGTGTGGCATTTATAGAAAATTGAAAATCCTGAGTTAGAAGTAAGAAAACTCCCAACTTACAAGTCGTAAAACCCAATCATTTCGAGACTCCATCGCCAAGCACGCAAGGACCCGACCATTACGGCAGGCGGCACCGGATGGATAGGCAAACAGTGCAGTCGGTACGGGTAACGGCTTGCACACCCCGCGCAGGATTCGCGTCACCCGGCCAGGACTGTCACTGCACCGAGACGCCAACAGCGGCAATGCAACCGACATTCACCTAGCGAACTCGGCCAAGAGCAGGAAGGCGAACCGACTCTACGCTCGCCCTAATGCGACGACACGTACTCCGCCTCTCCCTGCGCCGGCGGCAGCGAGAAACCCGCGCGCAGGCGTCGGGCCTCGGCCAGTGGCGAACGGCCGAACAGACGCTTGAATTCGCGGTTGAACTGCGAAGCGCTGGCGTAGCCGACCGCATGGCAGGCGGCCTGGGCGCTCATGCCCTGGCGCACCATCAGCAGACGCGCCTGATGCAGGCGTGTGCACTTCAGGTACTGCATCGGCGAGGTCTGGGTGATCGCCTTGAAGTGGCTGTGGAACGACGGCACGCTCATCCCCGCCTCGCCCGCCAGTTGCGCCAGCTCGAGCGGCTCGGCGTATTGCGCGTGGATGCGACGCAGCGCCCGGGCAATGTTGCCGAAGCGCCCGCGCATGGCCAGTGCCGCGCGCATGGCGCCGCCCTGAGGGCCGGTGAGCACGCGGAAGTACAGCTCGCGCAGTAGCGCAGGCGCGAGGATCGCTGTCTCCAGCGGATCGCCCAGCGCCTCCAGGAAGCGCAACACCGATGCCCGCAGCGGCGCGTCCATAGGGCTGGACAGCAGACTGCGCGGCGCTTCGACCTGCGCAAGCGCGCGCTGACGGTCGATCTCCACCGCCAGCCCGGCCGCCAGCGTGAAATCCAGGTGCAGGTAGATCGCCAGCAGCGGTCGCTCTGGCGTGGCATCGGTCTCCATGGTGAACGGCACCGGCACCGCCACGGCCAGGTAGTGCTGCTCGTCGTACAGGTAGACCTGCTCGCCGAAATAGCCGCGCTTTCGCCCCTGGCAAACGATGACGATCCCCGGATCGTAGAGCACCGGCGTCCGCGCCAGCGGACGATCCGAACGCAGCAGGCGGACGCTGTCGAGCCCGGTGAGGTTGTAGCCCTCCCGGGGCGCCAGGTTTTCGAGCAACGCGACCATGCGCTGTCGGTCGGCGGAGCGGATGGCTTCTAAATCAGGCAGTGATGCGCTCATAGAATCAGGCAATAAAACGAGAAATTCCGGTCTCTGAGATAGGGAAATTTCTGCGTATTGTGCACTCATTCCCCCGTAACGGAGTCACACCACCCTCCTCCTTTATCCAGGCTTGGGACTGGCCAGTCAGCTATATGGCTTCTTGGGCGGAGGTTACACTTGTAATTTTTAATTTTCAGAATTTTATAACTCATTTGAAGAAAAATTCGATTTTCTTCTAAAAATTTCCAAAATACCATTTATTGAATTACTATTATTATCCATATTAAACTGCTAAAAACTTCATATAATGATTAACCAAACTAAGCACACTTTGCAGTATAGTGTTCTATTGAACTTTTATTAGAATATATACGAATGTTTTTGATGCATATCGCATCCTCATCAGGTATACAATACTTTAACTCAATTGCATCTAGAGACTTTTACAACCAGAAAAATTCTAGAACAAGTATAATCTTAGGTTATACTTGTTCTAGAATTTTTCTGGTTGTAAAAGTCTCCAGATGCAATTGAGTTAAAGTATTGTATACCTGATGAGGATGCGATATGCATCGAAAACGTTCGTATATATTCTAATAAAAGTTCAATAGAACACTATACTGCAAAGTGTGCTTAGTTTGGTTAATCATTATTGAATTACATAATCAGAATGGGTTTGATAGATTAAACTCTAAAATCGATAGAATGGGATAAAAAAAAACTCCAAATTCTATTGAGCCATTCAAATATAAACAATGTTTGTTTACATGTAATTTAAAAAATATTTTAGCAACTGAAAAATATTTGAACTCACCATCAAAAGGGTGTGTCTTCAATGATTACAGACAAAAAAACTGATTTGCAAAAGCTAGATTAATAAAATCGGGATTGAATTTTTTTGTCTTTTTTTTATTGTTTTTTATCATTATTTTGTTCTGTAACCTTGTGTATAGACATCAAAGGCACTCATGGGATTAATAAATTGCAATGGTCTTAATATGATTTATATTTGACCATCAAATTTTCAATAAATAAATTTAATATGAATTTAGATAAATTACATTGATCTATAACTAGATTTCTTTAATAATAAAATATTACATCTTATTTCATTAAACTTTATCCAATGTAAGTCAAATTATTTAATATAGACAGGAATAATTAAACTCATAAGAACTTTTATAATCTAGTTGTAGATTCTAAACTTTAAAGTAATATGTCAAACTAATTTTATACTATAATCACAATGAATCAACTTATGATTATAATGAAGTTGGTAAGTCTTGTGATTGATCAATGCATTTTACATTTGTAAAAGTTTGTCATACTGGCAGTGTCTGTTTTGTGTTTGATTCCTATGGCATTGTGTTTGTTAAATTTAACATATGCTGTGTTCTGCTATAATAAATAAAGGTGATAGGTATCAACAGAGCCTCACTTATGTATAGATGCTCAAAATTCTGCTATAATAAATAAAGGTGATAGGTATCAACAGAGCCTCACTTATGTATAGATGCTCAAGGTGCCAGGCTAGCTCTCAAAATTGCTTATGCATATAGAAAATCTCAAAAGTTAAGTTTGATAAAATGTTTTCAAGAATTTACAAATTTTACTTCAGAAAAATTACAATAAGAAATATTAAGGTTCTTGAATAGATTATATAAATAAAATTTAAAATTTTTTGTCTTCATTGAGCTTAAACTAACAATATACCAATTTGCTAATTTAGAAAAACTGCTTATCTTCTCATGTAGAAAGTATTTAAAAATCAAAAGCACTAAAAGCAGTGAATAAAACAGTCTTTATTCAATTAGTAAGAACGTTTTAGTAAGAACGATATAATCATATATCTTCTTCAGTCACAAAACAATGAATACAGAATCGAATAAGATTTAAAAATTCTGGAACATCGCAAAACATATTTAAAAAATTAACAACGCTAAATAAAACCAGGAGAATATAATAACTTAAAAATATAGTAGATAACTACAAAAAATATATAATAGATTTTAAATATAAAATTATTAATAGGATAGTAAAGTCCAAAAGTGGGTAAATATACTCCTAGCAATTAACTATGCTCATCTGGCAATGAGCAGTAATACATATAACCAGCTAATTAGAATTCTTGATAGCATATCTCCATGCTTTGGTAATATTATCAGCCTGTTGCATATTGATTACGTTATCTGTCAAGCGCGTCTTTAAGATTTCTATTTTTTCGGAAATAAACAGCTCTCCAGGATCATGTGTTTTCTTGATAATTTTTGTTTCATCCCATAAAATTTCCAGATCTTTTTCATATGCTCTTTGAGCTAATGCTGTGGAAAGCTTCCCTTTTCTTATATCATCTTTATTCTCTTGTAATCTATCACACAAATTCCTCCCGGTAGCTCCTATATAAACTTTGCTTCTATGGTCTTCTATGTTATTTACTGGTATTTTATATACACCAGAGTCAAGGGTTGCTTTTCTTTTTTCTTTATTATTTCTCAATAGTCCAAAAATGGTGGCCGGTCTCTTAAAAGCGCATTTCTTATTAGTCTTCTTTAAAACTTTGTTTACGTTTTTATAATCGTGGAGTCTATAGGGTATCGGGACTCTATCAGCTGCTCTTGTCGGATCTTGCCTCTCTCCATCGTAATGGGTTTGCTGCAGAGCTTGCCGTTCTTCTAACAGCTTCTTTTCTTGCTCTTTAAGTAGACTTTTCATAAGATTCAGACTATATCCATGTTTAGCACCACATGAGTAAATCCTATATATTTCTTCGTTTAGATAAACGTCGCTACTACAGTGGGTTAACGCATGTTTGAAGTACGCCCGAAAAGCCGATTTTTTTATAAGACCACGGATCCTCGGACCATCTTGGTATAAGAACTGGTGTATTCGTTGGTTTAATAAAGACGGTGGTTTGTAGACTTTCTAAGCCAGCAAATATTCTAACATCTAAATAATGCACTTCTTTGCGATCTTCCAGCAACAGGTTAAGCTTGAGACCATATTCTGGTTTGGTAAAATGCTCTTATCAGCTCTGCACTTAAACTTTGTTTCTCTCATAAGATAAAGAAATCATCCACGTATCTTGTATATAAAAGCATTTCGGCTTTAATATTTGGATTAATTTGGCACTCTACTTCTCTTATCAGGATTTCTGCTAATATACCAGCCATCGGGCTACCAATTGGTACTCCTTGTGTTTGTTGGTAAGACATCCCTTTATACTCGAAATACGACTCGTAACATATAAGGTGCACCAAGTCTCTAAGAACCTTGGAGTCACAATCATCATCATGAGAAAATCTTATCTTTATACTCGAAATACGACTCGTAACATATAAGGTGCACCAAGTCTCTAAGAACCTTGGGGTCACAATCATCATCATGAGAAAATCTTAGGAGAAACCTATAGAACATCAAACAGGTGGCATTAAGATTTAAAGAGGGATAAAGGGATTTGAAGTCTAAGACGGACATTATTATGGTGCCTTTAATAGTTACTGAGTGCAGACAATCCAAGAACTCTTGCAATGATTTGATAGAAAAATGGTAACCTTCCAATTTGTAATTACACCACTTGGCTAGGCTTTTTTCTAGATAAAATGTCGGTGAACGTTGCTTCTCAACAATTGGGCGAGCTGAAACCGGGTTTTTATGAGTCTTAATAAAAATAAATATTCTAGGGCACGCCGAGTTAGGCACTTTCTTTTTTTCTATAAAAGATGGGAGGTTAGGCTTCTGGAGGAATTTAGCAACCCTTGCTGCTAGCTTTAAAGTAGGATCGTCAACTAAACATTTAACCTTTGAATCTGCAATGTATTGAGGTATAAAAGTCTTATACTTGTCTTCCTTTAACATCACTATTTTTTTGGATTTATCATCACGGGTAACAATAATATGCTCGTCTAAAAGCCATTCTGACACCCTCTTAACATCTCTAAATTTTGGGTTCTTGGTTCCTAAGTTGCGCCTCTTGCTATCCAGTTGTTTTCTGTTATGTTCAGCAATTATCGCCCATCTCATATGCTCGGCTACTAAGTCATTCTAGGGTTGAATAATAATCTCTAAAACCGGAATGTCTTGCATTAAATTAGTTTGCTCTAACACAGCACATGCAGGACCTTTTTGGATTAAATCCTTAACAAAGGGTGGTATAACGATATTATCTAAAATAGTCACAACTTCCTCCAATGGGAGAATGCACCTAGGTTTATTATGCAATTGGTTCCTGAAAATATTCGAATATATAAATGAAAATATTTTCATTTATATATTTTAATTCTTTTAAAATTTCTTCTTGCTTCTGGAGATATTCCTTTAGTTTATCATCAGTTAATTTTTCTCTTGATTTTGGAATATGTTTAGATCTTTCTATAATTTTGAGAAAATTATTAAGTAAAAACATAAATTAATAAATTTTTTAAATATTTAAAAAGTTATAATGAAGTTTTCATACATTACTATTACAAATTATATAAAAATTATTTTTTGTTTAGGCTATATTAATTTAAATAAATGCAATAGAAATTTTGTATAAGAACTTAAGAGTAATGTGAAATTTATATAGTTAATGAAGAAAATGGCAGATCACTATTTTTAATTAAAGATATTGATAGTTTACCAGAATTAAAGGAATTGGATGATGGAATTTGTTCCAAGCATGTAACCTCACTTGTATCATTTTCATCCTCTCTCATCTCAATTGGTTCATTGGGATTAATATTTTCTTTATTTGTAGGTAGATAAAGGCATATTTTAAAGGGAATTCATTTCTTTTATCTTTAATAATGTATTGATATAGAAAATAATTCTTACCTCGTTAAGCATACACTGCCGACTGTGTCATCAAATTCAAAACTTTTTCTTCTAAACTAGTTAACTATTTTCAATGAGAAATCACCACTAGTTTCTTGTAAACTTTTATTAATTCTTGAGGCTTTCTTCTTCTTTTGTGATTTAAGGTCTAGCCACTTATGTCTGATCTCTTTCACTATACAAACTCTAAAATTTATGGAATTTCTCTCTCTCTCAATTTCCTCCCAACGTTTTTGTTGTTTGGCCATTATATTATATTTTCCATCCAAATGTCTGCTCACTAAATTCTTTCTCTTTTCTAAACCTGCAATTAATGCCTCTAGTTCCTCTGACAAATACATCTTATTCATTTTATGAAAAATTTATGTAGCACAAAGAATTCATTAACAAATATATGTAGAAGCATGTCAACAATCTAATGATGGATCTGATTGGTTTAAAGTACATTGTTGTCAATATAACTCAAACCCTTTTATTGTTTCATGATTACTTTTGACGTCATTAGAATAATGCGTGGTGAGAATGGTTTTGAATAGGAAATACTACAATTGTTCTTGCCTTCTTCTATTGCCTGATTATTCTTGCTGCAGGTTGATGGTGAGAGATGAGAAGTTTATGAATAAGGTCCTAAGTAGTTACTTTTCTTACACTATTAAGCCAGAGTAACAGAATTATTTTTAAATATATAATATAGTATATTGCTCCATTATCTTTTAGCCATACTTTACTCAGGCCCTGATAATTCATTTATACAATATACTGTGTGCATATTTTTAAATTCTTACTCTGGTTTGAAGGTTAGATTAGATTAGTTTTAGTTAAACTAACATTACACAAGATATACTGTATTTGGTAATGGCCACTTAGAATCTACTATCTGGCTAACACACCTGATGGAATGTCAGAAGATTGAAGGATGGGATTCATTGGTTGGGCCAATGCCATCTATAATAATGCCTGCTGACTTTAAGAAATGATGTCATTATAAGTATTATCTGTTAGTACTTATTGTAGTCATGTAAAATAAGAGATTTTTAAATTACGGTATTACTTTGAATTTAAGCTGCACTTTTTATTCGGATTTTTGTGATGTAAAATTTGGGTGTGGCTTAAATTCAAAGCGAATATTTTAACATATTTCTCCCAAGCTCCCACTCCCCGTAGTTCAGGCTTTTGCTTTACGCTCTATGTATGGGTATAGTATTACAATTTATTTGGTAGCTTATTATGTATATTAGTACCTATTTAAGTAAATAAAAATGTTTCTTATTTTTCAATAGTTTTATTATAAAATCATTTTTATTTTTTCTAATTTTCCAATTTTAAAATCCTACTGCGGCTTAAATTCGAAGTAATACGGTATAAAATAAAAAATTTATTTTTAGTTTTAGCAATGAATTTAATAACATATTTAAAATGTAAAATAAGGTACATAAAATGCAAAATAACATTTGTAACTTTTTTTAATTACAATTAATGAAAAGCTGACAGTTTTCTCTTTTCACATCTAGATTTTCTAAACCTTTTCAATGAAAGAACAACTTTCAAGGCCAAATTCGATGATTGATGAGTCTTTTAAGTTTGGGTTAATGATAAGCGATATGATGATTTATTCGGTAGCTTATTATGTATATTAGTACCTATTTAAGTAAATAAAAATGTTTTTATAATAAGTATTGAAAAATAAACATTTTTATTTTTTCTACTTTTCCAATTTTAAAATCCTACTGCGGCTTAAATTCGAAGTAATACGGTATAAAATCACAATATATTAAGGATATTTTAATATTCAAATATCATATTCTATATCAAAAATATGAAAATTTACTGATATATTTATTTGTAATTAAAGATTATTAGTATATTAAATATCGAATTTTGATAAAAGCATTGAGGAAATGATAATCAAGTAATAGATAAGCTTGTAATGATAACAGTAATCATAAAGATTTTGAAAGATAGCTTAAATAGCATCAAATAATTAGATTAAAATATTTTAATCTTTACTTTATAAATACTAAAATGCCTTTTCTTTCCAATTGTTGATAATTTAACTGGTGTGTTTTCCGTTTCCGAGTCATTGTCTACTGTTTTGCTTCTTTTGATTACAATTCTTTTAATTGTCAATACAGAAATAACAATATCAAGTGAAGTCTCGTTGAAGATGTTGTTACGCAAGATTTCTGCCTTTTTAAAGTACTTATATACATTTAAAATAGCATTTTTAGTTTGACTGAACAATGTTTCTCCTCGCTTACAAACAACTGTATTATCTCCCATTACTGCTAAATACTAAGGGACGATGTCATTCATTGTATTTATTTAATTTTAAGTTATTAGAGATTTAATTTAATATTTAATAACATAACCATGAAATGTAAAGTATTAATTTAGCAATTTTTAAAAGATAATAAACATTTTAAATTATTATCGATGATAAAAAGTAAACTGCTAGTGGATGAACGAAACATAAACCAATCATTCTATTGGATGAATTGATCTTTGCAATCCATAAGTTCTTTATCATATAAGGCAGATCATCTTTCGTTGAAAAGGCTATAGGAACATCATTTCTGTTTAGGGTAATTATTAATGAATATGTTTGTTGAACAACGAAGGATAATTTCTATTGTATTTGTCCAAAGTGACCATTATAACATGCATCATATAAAGAAAAGTCATGATCCTCGAGTGTTAAAAGTAACTGATATAACATATTTTCTTTGGTTAACAGAAGCTAGAAATTCTAGTTCTAATGTTGCAGAAGAAATTAATTTTTTAGAAACAATGTAACTGTACATAATTAAATCAACAACATTCTGATGAGGATAGGTTAATCACCTCTGTTTAAAGCTGATATGATACAATACAATAGATGCAACAGGAAAACTGGTTTAATTTTTTGATGAAATTTCATTTTCCAAGGACTTCATAATTTTTATTTGAAACTTTTCATATTTATTAGAGCATAAACAAGAGGAAGCAGTGTTTGAGATCTCAGTTTTTTTCCCTTTCATATATTTGTCTTATTGAAATGTGGTAATTTGAGCCAAAAATTTGTATATAAAGCCCAAATCTTTCTTCTAGTGAATCTGTTTGCAGTTTTCCAGGTAATAAATAGGTCATTTTTAGTTCTGAGGTACAATATTCTACAATTTCCAAAATAGCATGAGTGGTGTGAGTCAAAGCCATGTGTGTCTCTTTTCTTAAAAAAACCTGTTTTAATTTCTGTACCTTGCATATTTTTCTATCTATTTAGCCATGTAAAAAATTTATTAAGAAAATTTCTCCTTTCATATGCTTCACCTACAGTAAATGGCTATTGGAAGATATCTTTCAGATGTTTACTTTTCAGCAAGGTTGCAGAGTTGGAGTCGGACTTTACAAATTTTAGGGAGTCAAGTCAGATTTTTTTTAAAAGGTGGAGTCTAAGTTGGATCATTTGCCATCCAATTCTGCAACTCTGGATTGGGTCATTTGCATCCAATTCTGCAGACTCCACCTTCGGTGGAGTTGGAGTCAGATTTTTAAATTGCCTGGAGTCGGAGTTGGACCTTACAAATTTTAGCGAGTCAGATTTTTTTTAAAGGGTGGAGCTGGAGTCAGAATTGGAGTTGGATCATTTGCCATCCAATTCTGAAACCCTGCCTTTCAGTGGAGTTCAGTGCTATTATCCACTGCATTAAAATTATATTTATAAAATCTGCTGTTCCCTTATAAACTTTCATGTTAGTTTTATTTCCAAGTTCCAATAAACCAGTAATTATATATTCATTAAATATTTTTAAAACTAGTTTTACATTTTGATGTTTCAAATTATTGGGGTTTAATGCTTTCTTTGTTAGACCAAAATCAAATTTTAGAATCTCACTATGCTCAATTTCATGTAATTTTTTTATGACCAAAAATGATGCAATATGTATTGTGATATCATCTGAATCAAAACTTGGATAAAATATATCTTATCCATTCTTTTGATTTAACCAGTTATTTCTGATGCACTTCAATAAATGAGCAGGATCAATAATAAAAAAGAGTGGCCTGTTGCATCTAATGGATGAGGAAATACAATGCTAAGTTTATTTGCACAAAAATTGTACATACATTTTCTATTGATTGCATTATTGTCAGTTGCACTACAGAACATATGGAAACCAATTTCTTCTAAATCTGTAATTATTTCTTTTATATATTGTGGAGTGAAATATAATCAGGTTTATAGAAGCCCAAACACTGTGGCTAACCTATTAAAGAATGTGAAAGACAGATACCGTAGACTAGAGAAGTCGGGAATTTACCAAATACCACTAAGAAACATTGACAGAAGTGAAGATGAGGTGTATATAGGAGCAACATCAAGAAACCTTAAAGATAGGCTGCACGAGCATGAATCTGACATAAAAAAGGGACAACTAAGTACAGCACTGGCAAGAAGGGCATATGAGCAGAATATAAAAATAAAATGGGACGAAGCACAGGTTATACAGAGGGTCAACAATATTAAGGAGTTACATACAGCGGAAGAAATTAATATACTAGCAGGATCAAAGAACGGTACCGTAATTAATGAGAGACAGTCTATAAACCTCCCAACACCATGGAAATATGCCTTGAGACATTGTATAAGTAAAAAACCCTAATTACGGGAGCAATATAACATAGATAAAATATATAGACAAGAGATGATGGACTCTTCATTATTTCGTTCCGCACGATGTAAAAAAGTTCTTTATATTATTTTATTTTATTTTTATTTTTATTCCCTAGTAATGAAATATTAATAACTTATAGTGAAAGTTATGTGATTTTAATTTTAATTATAGAATTGATGTTTCTTTAATTTCGTTGTATTCTAAATGTTATTATATGAATATGAGAATATTCGAATTCGGTTATAAAGAATTCAATATTCGAATCTTATGTATTAGAAACTATTAATTGTAGGAGCTGATGATGGTGTGATAACACCAAAAACGTTTCTCAATAAAAGTTCCTTTGAAGAATTTTAATGTGTTTTTTGGTCTGCTCAATGGTGCTATAACTTCCAGAACTTGATAAATGTATCCGGTTAGAGCAGTAAGAAGATAAATATTGAAATATAATCAATGCTACAAACAGGAAGTATATGCACTGCATCTTTATGTGGTGTTAATATACTTTGAAGCATGAAGACATGAGCACTAGTAGCTAAATTATTGCTATTGAAAGAGGTATCAACTATTGTACCACCTTTATAGTCTAAAAAAAGGTTTTATATGAATTTCAAACAAGAAATTTTGTCTTTGGTTGTAATGAATTTACTTTTTGTTTCATATAACATAAGTTATCCACTGTTGAATTTCTAAACCAAGCATTTGTACCTAATGAAGAACACAATTTTCTGATTGTTGAAGGATTTGGTAGGAGATTTTGATTGGTTTTCCAAACTGTAAAATAAATTTGTATGTTGCAGAAGAAATTGAAAATGAAAATGATAAGAATATTAATATTGTGAATATTGTGGAGCATATCTTATTTCCCTTTTTTTACATTTAAGAGAAGACAGCTGGTCATTAATAAATTGAAATGTATTGTCATAATCACATTCTTTGGATTTTAAGGGTAATAAGATATCTTGTATCAAATTAATCTTACGATTCACATAATAGTTTTTGAATTTGGTTTTATTAATACAGACAAATCGTTCAACCTATCTAAATTTGTAATATTTTTACACATTGATGGAAATTTGTGTTTATGAGATTTTGTCGGTTTAATATTTTTGATATAAACAGAAACTTTCAAATTTTCATCAAAAACAACTGAAATTATTATTTCAGGTGCAGGCTGCAATTTCATGTTCAAAAATATGATGCACTTATCTTTGTAAATAACATCCCAAAAGTCAGGAGGTTTATGTTGCTTAAGGCATTGATTCAGTTCTTTTAAATTTTGAAAGTTTCTTTCTAAATCGTACTGTTCTTTAGTCAATATACTTTCTTTAATAGAAGCTGTTAATGCCTCTTCATCCAGTTTTCTTTTAGTTTTTGGACATGATGTCATAAATTCTGGGCAATTTTCAAAAACTGATGAAACCACACCTGTAACCAGTCTAGGATATTTTAATGGTACACTAACTGTTTTTCCACTTTTTTCGTCAAAGAAGCTTGTTTCTTTCAATATGTCATTTGGTTGAAAATGCTGTTCACATGGTATGTTGTTATAAATGGTATATCATGTTTCATTCCTTTTTTTTAAATAAACTCTGCATCTTAATAAACTTAGAATAAAATCATAAAAGGGTACAGGTATACATAATTTATTACAATTACAATTAAATATGGCAATAATAATTGATTATAATTATTATTGCCATATGAATGAAAATAGCACCAATTGAAAGATGATGATGAATAGAGAACATTTACCAAAAGTTCATTTTTTTATCTGATGCAGGTGTCGAAAAAATGAATGATGAAGTTATTGTATTTCTCCATACACAGTACCTAAACTAAAATGAAGTACTTTTGGAAAGTTTTCTTTAATCGTCATAATCTTTAGATCATACTGTTTTCATTCATATGGTGCTAATAAGCTCTATGTAAATATCAAATCTCAAAAATTTTTCAGAATTAAATATAAAACAACTTATCCTTGAGCATTTTGTAGGAAGGAAATCCTTCCTATTTAAAACTTTTCAGCCACTATCTTTTTAACAAATCATTTTTTGGAAATGAAAACACTTTTACTTTGGGACCATATTTGTAATTGCCCCTACATCTGGGTGCACAACAAACAGGCATTTTCAAGAATATATTAGATTGCAAATGTATAAACTGGCTCAAATACTATGCACAATATATCACAAAAGCAATGACCATATACAATTAATGACATCATAGGGAAAAATTTTTGGAGTAAATAGGCTTTTCTTATAGGTGGCATTGGTTGGGCCCAGTCTCCCCTTGAAAAACAGCCTTGTATGAGGCCTGAAACAGAAACTGCAAACTTTAAAGTGATACATGAGTGCTATATTGTTCAGCCATTTGGCCAATTTCTAGTTGAGGGTCACAGAACTTAATAGTGCCTTGGGCCTTAAGAAGAGTAAATATGGCATTTAATTATTAATATCTGAAATTACGCTACCTTTAAATGATATATTCTTTTTTCTAGCACTTAGGTAGGATACAAAAGGCTTTATTATTGAAATTATGCTACCTTTAAATGATATATTCTTTTTTCTAGCACTTAGGTAGGATACAAAAGACTTTATTTTATATATATATTTTTTTAACAGTATAATAAGCAATTTTATTAGGCCACCACTGGAAATCTAGATAGATGCCAACTGAGGTAGAGGTAGGTAGGTGGCTGGGAATTGTACCACTTTTCAGAACATAATTCATTATTTGTTCCCTACCCAATGGCGCCCAATACCACCTCGAGTTGTGTGCGCGGTTTGAATATTTTATATAAAATAATACCGTTGATAAAAAAATTATATAGATGGTATAGGATTTTTGACTGGAGGGGAAAAGATCCTTTCCTACTTCAACATGTGACTAACCATGTATTGCAGAATGCCACCGTGTCTGAAGTAGGCCAATTCCACCTCAGTGTCGAAGCACATCAATATTTGGAACTTCTTACCACCGTCCACCATAACGGTGGTAGTCTAACCCAGCGATAAATCGGGTGGAAGACGATAGAATACTTCTCTTTTCTAGTCATACCCAGCGACTGGGCATACTGGCCAGGTAGGTATTGCAGAGGGGCGATACCTATACCGATCAGGTTGCTGCAAAGAATCTGCTCGTAACTCTTAGCTATCACAGCTCTGATGCCTAGTAAATATGGTCCCTTAGCAGCCCAATCACATGAGGATCCTGAGTTCCAAGTATCGATGTGCTTTGAGACCAAAATGGAATTGGCCTACTTCAGACACAGTGGTATTCTGCAATATATGGTTCATCACATGTTGAAGTAAGAGAGGATCTTTTCCCCTCCAGTTAAAAATCCCATATCACCTATATCATTTTTTTATCGATGGTATTATTTTGTATAAAATATTCAAACTGCACCCACCATTCGGGGTGGTGGTGGGTGCCATCGTGTAGGGTGTAGGGAACAAATAATGTATTATGTTCTGAAAAGTGGTACAATTCCTGGCCACCTACCTACCTCTACCTCGGTTGGTATCTATCTAGATTTCCAGTGATGGCCTAATAAAATGGCTTTATTATAGTTATTATATAGTCACTGAAACATTTTCTATTCTATTCGGCCCTCATCAGCTGTACCTATACTATATACATAAACTATGTAAGACTTAACAACATTTAAGAATTCCAATAGAATAACATGAATTCTATAAATTTGATTTAAATTCAAAAATAATAGATGTTTGTCTTACTGTTAACAATTACTTATATATAAAAGTTAAGGTTAGCAGTGCTTAGAGTTAGCAGTGACTAGATTTATATTTAAATAAGATAAATTGTTTGAGGCAGGCTACATGGATAGCTGAAAATGTTTTTGAATAAACAATTTATTTTACTTATTTGGCTTATTGTTTACTTTTATTTAAGATTATTGTAGTTTAATAAAATCATTCTTTTATTTTATTTTAAATAAATTAGTAAAATTTTAATGATTTTATAATATATTCAACAGATATTTTGCAAAATAAGTAAATATATATAAAAAAAAATGATTGAAAAACTTAGAAATTGTATAAATATCAAAAATTTTACAAATTTTTAACAAAAAATAAGAGAGATGAATTTGTGAAGTTATGATTATTAATTAGGCTTAAGGAAAATATTAGCCAATTCATTCATTATAAGAAGGAAATATAATTGAAGATATGAAAAGGATTAAATATATAAACTTTCATAAATGAGTATTTTATTTTAGCTGATGTTGAGTTATTTCTGACGTCAAAAGAGACTAATCATTGATGTCTTGCTGTTGAGATTTGGAATGCACCCATATATCGGACTAAAGTAGGTTTTGCTGTGTTTGAATACTCTGACATCAGTCCTAACAATGATCGAGACCAATGTTACATATTGACATCACTGTTAGGCTTAACAATAATTGGTAGAACAGAATTTCCCTAACACCACTCACAAGTCATTGACACTGTTGTTAAAGTAACAACGCAATGATGTTCTAATAGAATGGAAAGTGGCATCATCTATTGACAAAAAAAGAAATAGTATTTGAAATATTATTTCAAATACTATTTATTTTATTTGAAATATTATTTCAAATAAAATAAATAGTATTTGAAATTTGTTTCTTAGGATAATTTCACAATAAGTTATAATGATTAATTTTATATCCAAATTTTTTTTTAAATAAGAATTTATAGTCATACTATCTTGTCCCAGAACTGGGATTTTTTGGTAACAGATGACGCCACTTTCCATTCATATAGAATATTAAATGGCGGGGCGAAACAAGCCTTTTCCCAGGCTGCCCACCTCTCCGGAGTAGTCAACCGTATTGTGGAGGACGGAAATCTAAGGGCCAAGCACGTGTCCGATAAATATTTCTAAGGATTGGGATTCGAGAATTGAACCCGAATCTTCTACAATGGAAATCGGAAGCGATTTCACGTTGTCATTCCAGCCAACTCCATCATCAGGATAAGGCTGAACTCACACGGACCACAACAGAACCACCCCACAACCACAAAACGGTGGTTGCTTGTGGACGGTCGTGAATTATAATTATATTAATATAGAAACGCATAATCTAACTCAGACGGATCACTAAACTGAAGTCGGTTTCAACGGATATCGCAACTTGTGGTCGATATCATCCACAAAATTGTGGTCGTCAGTGATTGAGCGCAACTCACACAGTGCGACATACCGACCACTAGCCGCCGTCAGCGCTTCCTATCAATCAGCAATCGGTAATGGATTGCGCATATATACGCGCAGTCCCTTACCGACTACGCGTATAAGTGGTTGCGAGTGACTGATTTCGGCCACAACTAAACCACACGGTAACCACCGTTTTGTGGTTGTGGCATGGTTCTGTTGTGGTCCGTGTGAGTTCAACCTAAAACTGTTCAATTACTATGATGGTTTAAATGTTTTTTAAGATCCTTAATCTTATTATTGAATAATAATTTCAGTACCAAAATGTTCAATTGCAATGATATTTTGTTTGGTAAAATTTACAGATTTTTTGCACAAATATCTACGATTTTATAATTAAAATTCTGAAAACTGATCCACTTTGCCTCATCTTCCTCTATAAATCCATTTTGAAATTATAACTAAAAGTAATACGAACAATATTAAGTTATTTAAAATAAAACATTGATTTTCTAATTATGGTTTAGTAGAAAAATGATCTTATATTTATAGATCACTTTTCTAGTGAACCATAATCAATTTATTTTTATATAATTGTATGTAATTTTGATAACCATTTTAATAATTTTTTATAATAGTCACTTAGTCACTAAATATTTTTTTTTATTTCTAGGCGAAGTTTAGTAGAAAAATGATCTTATATTTATAGATCACTTTTCTAGTGAACCATAATCAATTTATCTTTATATAATTGTATGTAATTTTGATAACCATTTTAATAATTTTTTTTAATAGTCACTTAGTCACTAAATATTTTTTTTATTTCTAGGCGAAGTCCGTTGTTCCTGCCCACCGTTTGAATGTTTCTGTCAAAATATTTCGTCTTCCAATCAACCTCTTAGTTATAATCATTCAGAGCACACCAATATGGTGTCTCACATGCAAGTCCAGACCGAAAATGTATTTCAGACCATCGACAAAATGATGGAAGAGTCAACAAGTTGTAGTAGCTTTCGCGACAGACGGGAACCGTATTCAGAAATGGAATTTTGTTATTCCAATAGTAACTTAGAAAACATGGACATAGTATATGAACAACATCATTCTCAAGAGCCTGTAACTTCCGTTGATACTTATGTTTCTCCTTTGCAGTATCAAGACGAATTGGATGACTTCGATGTGTTTCATCCTTCGGACATATTAGCTCTTGACCAACCTATTAGAAGGCCGACTAACAATAATGTTCCCTGTTGGACTTCTGAACCAACTGCTTTGGATGATTACGTAGTGACATCATTAGATGATCCAGAAGTTTCGCAAAGATTTTTCGCGGCTATAGATAGTTTATTACAAGATTACATCGAACATCCGATGACGCCCGCCAGACGGAGAGAAGTATTCGTTCAGTCTTCCAATTCTTCTTGTTCCTCAACATCTACATTACCGATGACGCCTTCTAACACCTTAACAGATGAGAGCAATATCAACTCAGAACTGACAACTTTACAGACGTCTTTCGGAGAAACAACATATAATTCTGTATTTTCCATCGCTTTTCAACCAGCAGTAGGAGATTCATTGAGTAACTCTGAATCCACCGTGGTCACTTCAGCACTACAATTCTGACCGAAACTGTGTATAAAATTTTGCTGATTATCTTTTATGAATCGTTTAATAAATAGTTAATTTTACAGAGTAGAATGAATTCTTTTAATTCTCTCATGTTACAGTTTTTATATAAAACACATACCTAAATTGATAATGAAGAGAATTTTTCAAAAAATACAGTAAATATACGTGAAGAAGTATGTATTCTTGAAGAAATTATTTTATCTCATCACATAATTTAAAACGTAGTATCTACAAAATATTTATAATAATTATAAAAAATAATTTTATTTAAATCTATTCACAAACAATTTAAAAAATATCATAATAAATTCTTCAATATTCATTCATGTAATACATACTGAATGGCAAAATTTTATACATTCTCTTACGTTAAATATTAATATGACATGGTTATTATATTAATATTTGATGAGTGTAAAGACTGGGTCTCACAGGCGTAAAATACGACGTCAGTACGCGTAAATGTGTCGCGCACGAAACGCCGAGCGTAAAAATGTTCAGATCGAAAGCGTACAACGCGACGTAAATAAACGAAATCGATTGGCTAATTACTGTGATAACATTTGAAGTTAGATGATTCAACATGAATAGCTCATCATCATGATCGAACATTTTTTTATCGTAAAGGAATCGATATTTCCTATTTCTTCCAGAAATGCTTCATTATTGAACACGCACATGTATCACATCTCTACTCGCCACATTAAATTACGAAATAAAACAATCTCTCTTCTGACTGGACGAATGGTCAACATAATCTTGGTGCAGCGCATAAAGTTGAAGAAAAGTCATCTCCGGCGTAACGACGCAGGAAGTGACATCATCAGTATCGATATGTCAACGTATTTACCACGTTTTACGCCTGTGAGACTCAGCCTTAACTCTTTTTTAAAATTTTACTTAAATTATTAAAGAAAGGATAGTCAAGACCAGATTAACCTCTTGCAGACAGCGAAGACCTGTAATGTGAGACCTGAAGTACAGTAAGACCCTGCTTAACGCTGCTTCGTTTAACGATGTTTCAATATAACGCGGTTTTTTCGAATTCTATATTTTTTTATTGATTCACTTTGGCGCGGTTTTTCAAACCGTTATACTCGCATAAATCTGAAATCGCACTAATTTACTCCTATGCCATCTCTCAATGCGCTTGATATCAGTTCAGTGCAGTATATACGAAAGTCTGTTGCGGTCACAGTTCACATTTATGATCGTTCATTAACTCTTATTTTATAGTTAAAGTTTAGCCGCTATTACGGAGATTATGGATCAGTTTATACAAAATGATCCAAATTTTGATAGAAGTTCATGGATGCGATGTCTTCCCCTATATACAGTATAGTACTAAATTAATAATAATTCTTCATACTTGACTAATCGCAGAAAAGTTATTTTCCCAATATCACATGATGATCCCAGAATTAAAATCATTTCGGAATTGATTATTTCTGTTGACATTTTCGATAAAATCCCATATTTTTGGAGAAATTTCCAATTCTTCTTATGCATTGCATTCTTTGGCTGTAAGTCATATTTCAATATGATTTTAAATTTCGCATGTAGTTTCTTCCTCTTTAATATATTCTGTCTATCATTATGAGAGTTTATCTCATTATATAAACTTATAATGATATTTGATGATTCGATAAAATCCCATATTTTTGGAGAAATTTCCAATTCTTCTTATGCATTGCATTCTTTGTCTGTAAGTCATATTTCGATATGATTTTAAATTTCGCATGTAGTTTCTTCCTCTTTAATATATGTCTATCATTATGAGAGTTTATTTTATTATATAAACTTATAATGATATTTGATGAAATAATAATTATTACTTCATCAACTATTATCAGAAATAGAGTCAGTATAATGACTTCTTTCATATTTATAAAATTGAAACAAAATCGCATTAATGAATAAATTCGCATCCATAAACAATAGAAATATTTTATTATTTCTTTTATCAAAATTATTATATTTTATTATAAAAATTCGTACACTGTAATCATGGAAAGTATATCAATATCTATCATATAAAAAAAAGATATATTCAACTTTAAAATATTGATAATCAACCTTTCAAACTATTTAATTCATATAAAAATCTTTTCTTGTAAGGCAGTAATTTTAAGAGAAGCTCATACAATTAAAGATATCTAAAATAGCCCTTTCTAATTTTAATTTCTAATTTTTAATCTTTTAATTTTCATCCTTAATACATACAATTATATGGATGACTCCAGTTTTCTGCCTATTATATTATTTATATTTAAGAATTTTCAAATATAATTTTATGCTTTATATAGTACTGAATGTTTGTTTTTTTAAATACATATATTTATAAAGAATATATAGTTTAGAAATTTTATTTAGTTTTTTTTTCCAGCAATGAATTTTGATATTTTTAGAATACCATAAAATAATATTTATAATATTGCGTCTGTGGTAAATAAGAATTCGATTTACGATAGCATAATTTACCACAGATTTCCAAAAAATAGTGATCTGTGGTAAGTTTGTGGTAACAAAGTTTGTAATTTGTAAATTCTTTCTGAGAAGAATCCGATACTTTAAGCTAAAAACGTTTTTGTAAGTTAGCAATAAAAAAATTACTAGAGAAAAATTAGCATGTCTAAAATATATTTATAAAAGTTCCAATTCAGCTAAAAATGTTTTTGTAAGTTAGCAATAAAAAAATTACTAGAGAAAAATTAGCATGTTTAAAATATAAAAGTTCCAACACAAACTGAGCTTTCTTTGAGCAAAAATTAGAAAAATCATGAGATTGAAACGATAAAATCAACATATATAAGTAGAAGATTATCTAGAAGCAATACATATTATAAGTTTGATGTGTACTATTTACATCTCTCGAGTTTATTTGAAATTTTTATTTGGTAGTTATATTGAAAATTAAGCATGAATGATTTATGAATACAAATCGATATTAGCAATAAAAATGTCTATAATTAATGTAATTACATTAATTATAGACACATTAATTAAAACTGTATTTGTAAGTTAGCAATAAAAAAACATACTAGAGAAAAATTAGCATGTCTAAAATATATTTATAAAAGTTCCAACACAAACTGAGCTTTCTTTGAGCAAAAATTAGAAAAATCATGAGATTGAAACGATAAAATCAACATATATAAGTAGAAGATTATCTAGAAGCAATACATATTATAAGTTTGATGTGTACTATTTACATCTTTCGAGTTTATTTGAAATTTTATTTGGTATTTATATTGAAAATTAAATGCCAACATAATTTAATGTTTATTACAATGCCATCATGAAAATTATTATTAAATGTATGTTTGATGGTAAGCGGAATAACAAATAAACTGGCAATTAAATTAGCTCTGTTTGGGCCCACGTCTTTATGGGGCAAAGGGGATTGAGTGCTTCAGTGATCTTTCTGGACGTTATTAAATGTATGTTTGATGGTAAGCGGAATAACAAATAAACTGGCAATTAAATTAGCTCTCTTTGGGCCCACGTCTTTATGGGGCAAAGGGAAATTAAGTGCCAACATAATTTAATGTTTATTACAATGCCATCATGAAAATTATTATTAAGTATATGTTTGATGATAAGCGGAATAACAAATAAACTGGCAGTTAAATTAGCTCTCTTTGGGCCCACGTCTTTATGGGACAAAATGGATTGCGTGCTTCAGTGATCTTTCTGGACGGTTGGTAGTTCAACTTGTCATAATGGCCAAAAGTTAGGTGCATGAAAAAGTGGTGTCCAGGGTTGTCCGGCCGGATGGCCGCGTGGTAAAGCTATGGTTTACCACTCGGATTTGTACCCGGATCCTACACCTCCAGTTTTTCAGGAGGAGTCCGGGCCCGGCCCATTGAACCCCATCTTTCAGCCATCCGATTGACCCCATCTTGGGTGTTGGCCAGCCTATGATGGGCTTTGTAAGTGGCCGCTCTCAGATATAGTATATTCCTCGTGTGATATGGTGGCTTAATTAACCTAACCTAAATCCAGGGTTGTCTGAGACCCTCAAGGGGGTACCCCCACTAGACTATACCATCGTTTGACTGATCACCAACATGATGAAATTTTTACTTATGATTTTCAAAGCTCAAAGAAAAGAAAACCGGACTCTCAAACACAACTTTACAACTGGACTGGATGTTTTATTTCCGGTCTTTTATTCGTTTTTCCTTCTTTGAGTATTACCCATCTTACAAGAATCAAGGTGTGATTTGTTTTCGTTGTTGGTGTAGTTAAATTAGCAGAAATTGTGAGATAAATTTTGATGATAAGAATAGGAATCAGTATAGTTTGTTTATATTACATTAATTATAGATTAATTATTAATACAATAGTAATAATACAAGTTACAAAATAAAAAAAAAGGTACGTATATTTTTTTATTCACTGTCCCATTTCACCAATTCCCATTATTTACGTGTTAAGATGACTGCAACCAGGACCGCGATCGTTGCTACAGAAATAATCCCATCAGGCCTCGCTTCACTACTGCGAAGAATAGCGTAAGCCAAGCCTGATGGGATTGTTTCTATAGCAACAATAACTGCGTTTAACGCTGTTTCGTTTAGCGCTTGATTTTTTGGAACGTATCCCCCGCGTTAAACGGGGTCTTACTGTATTACTTCATTGATATTATCGAAATGAATGAACATTGAGAATATTGTATCATTTAAAATAAATGAAAAGCTAGCTTAGTGTTTAAATGATTGTATTGAATAATTACTTTCGTTATCTTCTTATTTCATTGTTTATGTTTTATAATAAGTATAGTCGGACCCCGTTAACACGCAAGTCTGTTTAACAGGCGGTTTTATCTTGAGAAATAATCGCTTGTGATATCACTCCTAGACATCTTCGTCATTAAATCTCGTGATCAGTGAGATTAACTGAACATTCAACCATTTTGTATTGGTCAAATCTCACAGAAAATGTATATCAATGTTGGAACTTATATTATCGCTCAATTTATATTAATACTGTAACTCGCGGTTTAGTAAGCATGGACCCCGACTCCCGTGTGTTAACGTAAAAAATTTCGAACCATAGCCATTTGTCTTATTTAGCCATATTATACAGGAATCTCTTGATTAGTGCGGTTAATAAATCTTCGCAATACACCGCATATATCAAAACTGCGCTAATCAAACTAAAAAACCAATGAGAATAATTATAATGAATCCTGGAAAATATATGTTTATAATAAATTTATAAACATGTATTTTTTTTCTCTCTCTCAAAATGTATCTATATTGCATTACATGTATTT